>JBAIZL010000002.1:77515890-77645890 GCA_036971475.1 Prosapia bicincta | reverse complement strand
TGATCGAAAAAATGGATTAAATCGATCGGTCTATCATTTTGCGAGCCGTTACACCAAAGTACAAAAGATGTGCGCGAGTCGATCAGGCGACATCAAGCTAAGCTCCCGATTGGTTGACAACCCGTGGGAACGGTCTGCAAGTGGGGGTGTTTGCCCGGGGATTGAGCAAGCCTCGCGTCTGTTGGAGCCCCAGCTAAACCAGGACTCTCGAAGGGTAAGGTCGGTGTCGGGAGTAGCTCCGGTAAAATAATGAACAATAGTTTTATTACCGTAAATAGTTCAAAAACTATGAGTGGCTAGAGACAGTTCGCTGCGTTGAGATGTCGTGACGCAGTAGTTTCGTAATGGGGCCCCTTTCGCATTTCAAGATCGCAGCGAAAGGGGTTTTTCCCATAAATTTTCCATCAAATTATGTGCGAGCGTCGTTAAATGTGTGTGTTGTAGCCTTACTAGAAAGACAAGGCGATGTGAACAGTGTAACCTAGCAAACAGTTTAAAAAAAGTGTGAGCCTAAATTTCAAACAAAATTGAACAAAATTTAACTAAATTGATAAACGTTTTTAAAAGATTTTTCTTTTTATTTTCTGTATTAAGAGATGCCCAAGAACAGTGTTAAAAGAAGGGCTTAAAGCTAAAATTTTACTGGTAACCATTGAATTTTAAAAGAGGTGCGAATAGCATCGAAGAAAGAAGATGGAAGGATTCAACCAAAGGGTGAAGCGAGCGGATCTACCCGAGGCCTAGAAAACACACAAAGGGATGGAGGATTTCAAAGATGGCGGCAATGCGAGGGACGCATCCAAGTATTCTTCAGTGGGAACAAAGCACCAGCCACGCCGGATTTTCCCCACCCCGTTGGAGGACAACGGGAGAGACGGAGAAGAGAGGGAGAAGATAGGCAAGCCATGCTTTGTGTGAAATCAGGTCAGATCTAAACCGTTTTCCTTTTGCAAATTAAAATTTTAATTTGAAGAATTTTTTCTAAATTGGGAAAATGTTACAAAATTTAAATAAATTTTCAAATCATTAACAGTAAACTTTAAATTTTACAAGTAAATGATGGTGGCTTTGTTTTAAAGAGTGGGGGGTTTCAAGATGGCGTTGCCATAAATGCAGAATTTATGTTGTATTTTATGTATGTAAGGGAAATAGAAATTTTAGATTAGAACTTATGTAAAGGGAAAGGGTTTTAAATAAGCAAATCGAATAAAAGGATTTAAATTAATTAAAGAGTTTAAAATTTTATGAAAGAGTAAAGAAATTAAATAAAAGATGTGTTGAAATGAAGTTAAATATAATTCGCTAAAAGTAAATATCCAAGATGGCGGACAAAAAGCCATTGTTTTACAACAGCTGATTGGAAGGCTACGCTTTTGTTTCAGGTGCTCCTATAACAGGAGTGTTGTTTCATATAATTAATTTAAACTAAATTGGTAATTTCTTTAGAAGAAGTCATTACGACATTTTTCCATATAAACAAATTGACATAAATTGTTTTCTTTTAAAATAAACAAGGGTTCTAACAAATTGAAGCTTTTTAATGTAAACTTTTGATTTGAGTTAGAAAAGGGTGAAATTATATATGTGTATGAAATAAATTAAATCAAACCAAGGTTTGAGTAAGAATAAAGGGACATGATTTTAATATGGGTAGATTTTAAATATTTTAAAAGGTACAATAAAAGGGTTAAATTAAACAAGAGATTTTAAATTTGTAAGTGGGTCTAGCTAACCAAGTTTAATATGTTAATATAAGTTTTCTTTTTTGTGATTATAAGTATATATATATTGTTTATTTCATGATTTATGTGTATTTAAATTAATATCTTGATGGTAGAATAACTTAGAAAGAAAATTGAAATTTTTGCAAATTGGTTTAAAAATATAAGTTCTAAAATAAAGGCAAATGGGCTTGTAGCCATTTAGCAAAGGTATACAAAATTTATTAAATATCAATTTCCTTCAGAAATTGCATTGATGAATTTTAAATAAATTTAAATTAAACTTCAGTATGTATAATTGTCATGAAGAAAGGGTTAATTCAAATGAGAACAAAAGGGTTACATATTTTACATTAAAAGGGTTTAACTATGATTAAATAAGTGGTAAACAAAACTCAGTATTTAAAATTTTAATGAAGAAAGGGTTAACCAAATGATAATCAAAGGGTTAAATATTTTCTAATCAAAGGGTTAAATATTTTCTAATCAAAGGGTTAAATGAATTTAAATAAATTTGTAGATTTTGTAAATGTGTGAAGATATGTTTGAAAAAGGTTTAAATAAGTTTCAGTAAACTTTTTGAATTAAAATATGTAGTTAAATATTATAATTTCAATATGGGAAGGTGTTTGAATTTATTCAGCAGATGTTTTAAGAGTTTTATAAACTATTATTTGATGTTCAGTAAATATTTTGATAATCTTGTAGGAGATATGACTATAGGTTTTATATGTAATTTCTGTTTCAGTATGTATTTCATAATTGGTTTTTATATAATTTGATATGTTTTATGAAATTGTTTTTAGGTTGTTGGTAAAATTGTTTGAAATTTTACCTGATAAAGTAAATAGAATTTGAATTTTAAAATTGCTCATTTTAAATTGAGAAAGATATAGAAAAAATTTTATCATTTAAATGGCTATGTAAAATATGGCCATAAATAAAGTAGTGTGTTTAGAAAGTTTAAATAAATAGAACAAAATGTGAAAAGTAGGGATCTTTCGGAGTGTGTTGAAAAGTAAGGCTTTGCTTGAATCAACGAATATTTGTAATTAGTAACAATTAAAATTTTCAGTAAAAAGTTAAGTAAACAAAACCATATATTGACGTTTAAAATCGCATGGTTGAGAACCAGGGAAAACAAAATAAAATTATGACAGATAGTAAAGGGTTATATTTTCGACAAGTAACATTGCCCCAAGTAGAGCAAAGTTTTACGCTTTGGCATACTCTGATTGAAAGGAAATTAAAATCGTAAATTCTAATTTAAATTTTAAATGTCAACTAAAATAAGCAGTATGGTTTCTTAACTGTGTTAAGAACCAACACAAAGGATATAAATTTTTAAGACAAATAAATTGCAGACTGTGCATTGTAATAGTAAATTTTAAATTTTTAAAATTAAAAAATAAAGATTTTTTAACTAACTTGCAAACCAACTGAGTATTATTTTAAACAAGTTTCTTACACTCTCCTACAGTTGAGATGGTCATTTCGCCGTTTAGATGTCTTTCAAAAGAACCCATCCCCCGGGACGACTTACCCGCTAAGGGTAGAATCCGCAGCAAGTTAGGTTTTTTCTTTTTTAAGTCCAGTGACTTGTTCTCTGGCAGATTTTGGCGAGCATTGCACAGCGTTCGTGGTTTCGGCTGCGAGCGGCTCGTTTCAAAATTCTTGCTCTGCAACGGGCGTCGGTTTGGTGGGCGGCTTGCGCGCGCGTGTTGGTCAACGACGGAAGGGTTGACGGCATGGTGCGTAGGTTGGCTCGGTCCGTTGCAGTTAGTAAGATGGCGCCCTAACGAGTGGGACCGACGGGTAGAGTTGCGGATTTTCCCGTATAAATATTTCGGTCTCTATTAAAATCATAAAAAGACATGGCGAAATTCGACCTAGGAAGTGTAAGAAATAAAAAATAAAATGTTAAAGAAAAGAGTTAGATTGCAGTTCTAGGTTAAAACACTGGTAAATTAATTTAAAAATAAGATAAGAAGATGAAAGTAAGAGTTAAATAGTTTAGTATGAGAAATAGTTTAAAATAGGTAAGAATGTAAAGTAGGGGTAATTAGCAGTAAGTAGAAAGAAGCAAACACATAGACGAACGCACGCATAGGAAACACACGCACGACATCCAGCGACAACAAACGGAAGAAGGAATATGTAAGGAAACATATTCATAGTATAAGTAGAAGGAGTAGGATAGGATTATATAAACGAAAAAAAAAAAAAAAAAAAAAAAAAGGAGGAGGGAAGAAATAGAATAAAACAGAGATGATGGCATCACCAGAGCAGCAGGAGAAGAGTGATATAGAGAAGTTCATGGAGTGGTGGATAGAGAAAGAACGAAAGAAGAGAGAGCAAGAGCGAAAGGAGAGAGAAGAAGAGAGAGAGCAAGAACGAAAGGAGAGAGAGCAAGAGCGAAAGGAGAAAGAAGAAAGGAGAGAGCAAAAAAGAAAGGAGAGGGAAGAGAGAGAAGCAAAGAGGGATAAAGAAAGGGAAGAAAGGAGAGAGCAAGAGCGAAAGGAGAGAGAACAGGAGCGAAAGGAGAGGGAAGAGAGAGCAGCAAAGAGGGATAAAGAGAGAGAAGAAAAGAGAGAGCAAGAGCGAAAGGAGAGGGAAGAGAGAGAAGAAAAGAGAGAGCAAGAACGAAAAGAGAGAGAGGAAGAGTGGGAACAAAAGAAAATGAAATGGCAAAGAGAAAAAGAAGAAAGAGAGCAAGAACGGAGGAAGGAAGAAGTAAAGAAAGAACAAGAGGAAATAAGCAACGTCAGACAACCAGGACCAACCGTCTACTGGGAGAAACCGAGAGTGTGGGCCTACCATCAGATAGTGGGAATCCGAAAGATCGAGTTCTTCGGGAAGGAAAATGAAGATCCAGTTGACTTCATAAAAAAGATGGAAGAGCTTTTCGAAGAAATCGACCCCATGCTCGAGGAGGAGGCCAAGCTTCAAATGATTGTAAGGAATCTACAAAGAACAGCCAAAGCTTGGTGGCTGGCAGTGCAACGGCCAGAAGACCAGTACGAGGAATTTAAGAGCAAGTTTCTTAACATGTACTGGGGATTTGCTGCGCAAGACAAGATAAGGCGGCAGTTAGACACTGGGAAGTATAACGAGATGGGACCATACAAGAGGGCTGACTACTTCGTGGTGATGGTTAACAAGGCCAGGAACCTGGACCCACCAATACCTGAGAGGTACTTGGTGAGCAAAGTAATAGCACACTTCGAAAGGGAAATTAGCAGTGCTTGCATAGGAGTTCATCGGGAGTCCGTGGTCAACGCCATAGAATTCTTGGACAACTTTCAAACCGAGACCCGGAACAAAGGAATAAGAAAGAGTATTAGCAGTATAAAGAAAAATAAAAGAATAGTAAAAGAAAAAGAGAGGCCAAAAGGAGTTACATCTGACAGGGAAGCGAGCAAAAACGTGCTGGAAGGAGAAGGCAAAAGGGAACAGAGTGGAAACAGGGCGATGGGTGGGGCTGAGCCCAAGGATGCTGTAGAACAGCTACCCAGTAACAGTAAAGGAGGAAGAAAGGAAGAGATAGAGAAAAATAGTAGGCAGCAGGAAGCTGCAAAACAGGGAGGCCCAAAGAGTTCCAGTGACCTAGCCAAGATCCAAGAAGGAAACGGAAATGCAAGCAAACTAGAAGAAACTCCGAATCAGGAAAATAAGGAAGGAGAAGTCATAAGACATACACAAGACCATCCAAACACAGCCATTACTAACTTGGAAGCTCAGGAAGGAGAAGAAGTAAGATCTGCACAAGACCATCCAGGAGAGCTCCAAGAGATTAGTAGAAGAGCAAAAATCGACAAGGTGGGATGGATTGGTACAAGCGAAGAAGAGGGGCTTGTACTGGCGCCAGCCGTACACCAGGCTGACGTCGTTACCCCTATCGAGAACCCGGAGTGGCCGAGTCTCGGGGGGGGATTGGGACATGGACCCCAATCTGAAGGAAATGTTGGAGCAGAAGTGGCAAAGGAAAAACCAAATGCAAAAATAGTACAGAGAGGTAGTAAAAAGGAGAAAAAGGGAAAACCAGAAGGCCAGGAGGCAAAAGAAATAGAGCAAAAAGAAAGCAAGAAGGGAGCAGCAGCTTTAAGCAAAAGAAGAGGAGCCGATGGCAAAGTAAGCGGAAAGGTGCCGGAAGGGAGGCGCAAAGAAGGTCACACACGTGGAACTAGGGCGGTAAAAAGGGCAGAGCCCGAGAAAGCCGAAAGTAGGCATCAAAAGTATAAAGGACAAGAGGAAGAAATAGGAGGAAAGGTACAGAGAGGACAAGGAGGCCCAGGATGTTCCTACGACCATGCGGAAATCCCGGAAGGAAACAAGGATGCGAGCGAGCCAGAGGAAAAGAAAAACAAACGTAATAGGAAGAAAAAAGGAGGAGAAAAGAGAACTCAGGACAAGGCAAAACGAACTAGACCCAGATACAGGATGAGGAGGAGATTAGGAGTTGTAGATTGGAAGAGTAGAATAAAGAGAAAGAAACACAAAAATTCTAAAAATGGCCAAACACTGAAACCACATAGAGTATACAATGTAAGAAACCTGAGTACAATACAGCAGCAGGATAAAAATAACTCAATTCTCACGGAGACTACAGGAAGGTACGATGTTAAGGATATAAATTTATACGTAGACTAAGTATAAACATTGAAGCCAGATAGCTGACCTGACATAAAAACAAAAAATGTATGTTGCCGTAGAGCAGCAAATATCGATCCAAAGTTGTGTATACAGTAAGAGCATTGACCCAAGCAAAAAATATAAGGAAGTAACGTTACTACGCAAGGTCACAGCTGTGTGGAGCGGCCGACTGATGCGTAGGCAAGATAACGCCAGCTGATAGAGACAGCGCCAGAGAGTGAGAGGGGAACACCTGAACATCGTTCCTCGCTCAAGATAAGGAGCGTAAGTAAGTAACTGCTGATAAATTGTAAGAACTTGGTTAGATATTTTGTAGTGTAGTTATAAGAAATGTAAAATGTTTATAAGTATGTAATGAAAAATTAAAATAAAGCCACTAACGAGGGTATAAATGTAGGAAAATTAAGAAATGGAAAATTTAAGAAAAATTTTAAATTTTTTAACTTTTAAAAAATCAAGCAAAGAGAAAACAAGATCAGATTTATTGTACCAAGCCTGTGAGTGAACAGTGAGAGTTGTGAGTCTTATAAAAATGTATATACTTAGGGTTGTACTTATAAATATTGTGAAAGTTTTTTAAGTGTTTCAGTGAGAAGAAGTAGAAGAGGACCAAGGACAAATAGATATATATAAGTAAGGTAGATTAAGAGTTAGCTAGCACCCACAAATAAAATAGGAGAAAAGATAAATCTCGAAAAATAAAATTTTTTTTTTGTATAAGTAAATTTTTTTTTTTTTTTGAAGGTACTTTGCAAAAAATTTTATTTTGTCTCAATTTTAAAGGGGGATATTGCGGCGGGCAATATTCTTCAGGAATACATGCCGCAAAAATATAATATGTAAAACATAAAGAGTCTAAAGTCTATGTAAGTAAAACAAACCAAGCCACCGTGGGAAGGGTTTGTAACTTAAAGTTAAGGCAGTTTGCAAGGGGAAGATGGTCAAAATTGGCCTAGAGTTACCATCGACATTTCCAGAGATAAAGCAAGACGAGAGAAATCAAAAGTAAAGAATAGTAAAATTCCATCAGAAGCACCCTTAAGGAGTTATACGGCTTGATCGAAAAAATGGATTAAATCGATCGGTCTATCATTTTGCGAGCCGTTACACCAAAGTACAAAAGATGTGCGCGAGTCGATCAGGCGACATCAAGCTAAGCTCCCGATTGGTTGACAACCCGTGGGAACGGTCTGCAAGTGGGGGTGTTTGCCCGGGGATTGAGCAAGCCTCGCGTCTGTTGGAGCCCCAGCTAAACCAGGACTCTCGAAGGGTAAGGTCGGTGTCGGGAGTAGCTCCGGTAAAATAATGAACAATAGTTTTATTACCGTAAATAGTTCAAAAACTATGAGTGGCTAGAGACAGTTCGCTGCGTTGAGATGTCGTGACGCAGTAGTTTCGTAATGGGGCCCCTTTCGCATTTCAAGATCGCAGCGAAAGGGGTTTTTCCCATAAATTTTCCATCAAATTATGTGCGAGCGTCGTTAAATGTGTGTGTTGTAGCCTTACTAGAAAGACAAGGCGATGTGAACAGTGTAACCTAGCAAACAGTTTAAAAAAAGTGTGAGCCTAAATTTCAAACAAAATTGAACAAAATTTAACTAAATTGATAAACGTTTTTAAAAGATTTTTCTTTTTATTTTCTGTATTAAGAGATGCCCAAGAACAGTGTTAAAAGAAGGGCTTAAAGCTAAAATTTTACTGGTAACCATTGAATTTTAAAAGAGGTGCGAATAGCATCGAAGAAAGAAGATGGAAGGATTCAACCAAAGGGTGAAGCGAGCGGATCTACCCGAGGCCTAGAAAACACACAAAGGGATGGAGGATTTCAAAGATGGCGGCAATGCGAGGGACGCATCCAAGTATTCTTCAGTGGGAACAAAGCACCAGCCACGCCGGATTTTCCCCACCCCGTTGGAGGACAACGGGAGAGACGGAGAAGAGAGGGAGAAGATAGGCAAGCCATGCTTTGTGTGAAATCAGGTCAGATCTAAACCGTTTTCCTTTTGCAAATTAAAATTTTAATTTGAAGAATTTTTTCTAAATTGGGAAAATGTTACAAAATTTAAATAAATTTTCAAATCATTAACAGTAAACTTTAAATTTTACAAGTAAATGATGGTGGCTTTGTTTTAAAGAGTGGGGGGTTTCAAGATGGCGTTGCCATAAATGCAGAATTTATGTTGTATTTTATGTATGTAAGGGAAATAGAAATTTTAGATTAGAACTTATGTAAAGGGAAAGGGTTTTAAATAAGCAAATCGAATAAAAGGATTTAAATTAATTAAAGAGTTTAAAATTTTATGAAAGAGTAAAGAAATTAAATAAAAGATGTGTTGAAATGAAGTTAAATATAATTCGCTAAAAGTAAATATCCAAGATGGCGGACAAAAAGCCATTGTTTTACAACAGCTGATTGGAAGGCTACGCTTTTGTTTCAGGTGCTCCTATAACAGGAGTGTTGTTTCATATAATTAATTTAAACTAAATTGGTAATTTCTTTAGAAGAAGTCATTACGACATTTTTCCATATAAACAAATTGACATAAATTGTTTTCTTTTAAAATAAACAAGGGTTCTAACAAATTGAAGCTTTTTAATGTAAACTTTTGATTTGAGTTAGAAAAGGGTGAAATTATATATGTGTATGAAATAAATTAAATCAAACCAAGGTTTGAGTAAGAATAAAGGGACATGATTTTAATATGGGTAGATTTTAAATATTTTAAAAGGTACAATAAAAGGGTTAAATTAAACAAGAGATTTTAAATTTGTAAGTGGGTCTAGCTAACCAAGTTTAATATGTTAATATAAGTTTTCTTTTTTGTGATTATAAGTATATATATATTGTTTATTTCATGATTTATGTGTATTTAAATTAATATCTTGATGGTAGAATAACTTAGAAAGAAAATTGAAATTTTTGCAAATTGGTTTAAAAATATAAGTTCTAAAATAAAGGCAAATGGGCTTGTAGCCATTTAGCAAAGGTATACAAAATTTATTAAATATCAATTTCCTTCAGAAATTGCATTGATGAATTTTAAATAAATTTAAATTAAACTTCAGTATGTATAATTGTCATGAAGAAAGGGTTAATTCAAATGAGAACAAAAGGGTTACATATTTTACATTAAAAGGGTTTAACTATGATTAAATAAGTGGTAAACAAAACTCAGTATTTAAAATTTTAATGAAGAAAGGGTTAACCAAATGATAATCAAAGGGTTAAATATTTTCTAATCAAAGGGTTAAATATTTTCTAATCAAAGGGTTAAATGAATTTAAATAAATTTGTAGATTTTGTAAATGTGTGAAGATATGTTTGAAAAAGGTTTAAATAAGTTTCAGTAAACTTTTTGAATTAAAATATGTAGTTAAATATTATAATTTCAATATGGGAAGGTGTTTGAATTTATTCAGCAGATGTTTTAAGAGTTTTATAAACTATTATTTGATGTTCAGTAAATATTTTGATAATCTTGTAGGAGATATGACTATAGGTTTTATATGTAATTTCTGTTTCAGTATGTATTTCATAATTGGTTTTTATATAATTTGATATGTTTTATGAAATTGTTTTTAGGTTGTTGGTAAAATTGTTTGAAATTTTACCTGATAAAGTAAATAGAATTTGAATTTTAAAATTGCTCATTTTAAATTGAGAAAGATATAGAAAAAATTTTATCATTTAAATGGCTATGTAAAATATGGCCATAAATAAAGTAGTGTGTTTAGAAAGTTTAAATAAATAGAACAAAATGTGAAAAGTAGGGATCTTTCGGAGTGTGTTGAAAAGTAAGGCTTTGCTTGAATCAACGAATATTTGTAATTAGTAACAATTAAAATTTTCAGTAAAAAGTTAAGTAAACAAAACCATATATTGACGTTTAAAATCGCATGGTTGAGAACCAGGGAAAACAAAATAAAATTATGACAGATAGTAAAGGGTTATATTTTCGACAAGTAACATTGCCCCAAGTAGAGCAAAGTTTTACGCTTTGGCATACTCTGATTGAAAGGAAATTAAAATCGTAAATTCTAATTTAAATTTTAAATGTCAACTAAAATAAGCAGTATGGTTTCTTAACTGTGTTAAGAACCAACACAAAGGATATAAATTTTTAAGACAAATAAATTGCAGACTGTGCATTGTAATAGTAAATTTTTTATTTTTTCAAATTTAAAAAAATAAAGATTTTTTAACTAACTTGCAAACAAACTGAGTATTATTTTAAACAAGTTTCTTACACTCTCCTACAGTTGAGATGGTCATTTCGCCGTTTAGATGTCTTTCAAAAGAACCCATCCCCCGGGACGACTTACCCGCTAAGGGTAGAATCCGCAGCAAGTTAGGTTTTTTCTTTTTTAAGTCCAGTGACTTGTTCTCTGGCAGATTTTGGCGAGCATTGCACAGCGTTCGTGGTTTCGGCTGCGAGCGGCTCGTTTCAAAATTCTTGCTCTGCAACGGGCGTCGGTTTGGTGGGTGGGCTTGCGCGCGCGTGCTGGTCAAGGACGGAAGGGTTGACGGCATGGTGCGTAGGTTGGCTCGGTCCGTTGCAATACACACATACAAAGATTCATTTTTATTTATATAGAAGCCATTTGAGTATAGATTTAGATATAAAACAATTACTTTTCCTATTTTTCTGTGTTGAAACAATATCTCTACAAATATTATTCTGATTGAAAGTAATGCATTTACTAATAATTCCGTCGAACGTAAATTAAAACTTTATGGGTTTTGAATAAAAGAACCGTTTAATATTGAAAATAACACATTAACATGAAATATCTATTTAAAACAACTCTATTCCTTGATTTTACCTGACTTTAAAAAATCCCGGATGTTTTGATATTTAACTAAATTCTGAAATGTTACAAACCTTTCACGTTTATCTGCGCCACTACCTTGCATTACCGGTCTGTAACAAAGATGTAAACTAACAAGCATTTTATCTGTTGATATTTTCATACGGATACTCTTTGCATGTATATCGTCTTTGTGACAAAGATAAATAAGAAAGAATTTTTATTTTACAGCAAACAAGCCTATAGTGGCACGTTGCTGCGATACCAAAACAAGGAATGTCAAGAAAACTCAGTATTGTTTTTTTGTACACATTTTCAACCGTTAAAAATACAGTACTTTCTATTCATCCACTCAAGATCAAACTTGTATTGATTGATAATTGTTGTTAATACATTATATTAATTGAAACAACCTCTCACCACAAATTCAACCAATTTTATTTTAACCTTATGTTCATTTCGATTACAAAGTAATCATCTTCAGAGGTATTTTTACAAATAACTACAAAGGAGTTAATTGTAGAAATACCTCTGAAGATGATTACTTTGTAATCGAAATGTACCTAAAGGTAAAATAAAATTTGTTGAATTTGTGGGGAGAGGTTGTTTTAATTAATATAAACATTTACGCCACAGTTGCTTCAAGTCGTTGTTAATACATGTTCAAATATTTATTCATTTATTAATTTAAACATTTTGATATCTTTATGTTGGTTTCGAACTGAGTGACTTCATTTTTGGAATCTGACATTTCAGCACTGAGTTAACTTTCCCATAGCTGGAAACGTATATCTTAGACAGGTATATGAATATTTTTTGCCTCCAATTGGTTGTCGTCGATATCTCAATTGTGTAACCCTAAATTGTTGCCATGGTTACCACACAATGTCGTCAATAGTGCTCTAGGATTAAAAATGAATACAACTATAAAGTAAACAAACAAACTGGGTTAACGGTATCGAACTTTGATTCATAAAAGTAACTAAAATGACATTTTTCTTTGTTAATCTCAGTAGGAATTAACTTTTTTTTCAATAGTACTTGTTAATATTGATATAAAATAAGTCTGTGCAATTATTTAACTGTTCACATTTTACAAAATCTTACCCATGGACCATGTTAGTTAATTTTTTTCCAAACAGTATTGTTTCATCTTTCAAAGCTGCGTCTATCAACCGTTAAATATGAAATGACAGCTGTGGGTCAGATATTTGTATCAAATCACTTGAGCGTTTTATAAGCGATTATGTCTTTTCATACGTTGGCTCTCTCATTCTTTCACGCGTCACGATGGAGTTCTTACTTGTGGGTTTTAGTTTTGAGTCACGCTTTTGTATCACAAATAAAGATAAACTATTGTTTTAAAATTAACCTAGACACCTCAGTAATTGTGTGATGTACTTACTGATATATATGCGCAATGGGAGGTTTCCAATTGCATTAATGACAGTTCGATGTTTGTACATCCAGACTGCACCTTTCCATCGTATTTTTGATGTGTTTACCATTTTTTATGTCTTAGTTCGCTTCTTTCTTAGTATCCGTCCTAATTTCGTCTACGAATTTTTAAGTAGAAGATGAAAGTTATACTTCAAAGCATAAACAGTTTTGAGTTTTTTCAACAATTTCACAGCAGCAACTGTTTTGGGGTTTTCCAACAATTTTGTAGCAGCAACTGTCTTGGGGTTTTCAACTAATTTCACAGCACAAAGAGGGTTGGGGTTTTTCAACAAATTTCAAAGGGCGAAATCCGTTTATTTCAAATTGTGAGGAATTGAAAACTGTAAGAAATTATGAACTATGAGACATTGTTAACTGTAAGGAATTGGGAACTGTGAGAGATTTTGAACTCTGAGAAATTGTGGACTGTAAGAAATTATAAATTGTGAGACATTGTGAACTGTGGAAATCGTATAATGTAAGAAATTCTGAACTTTGAAAATCGTACGCTGTAAGAAATTGTGAGCTGTGGGACATTGTGAACTATAAGAAATTGTAACTACCGAAAAAATGTGAACTTGTGAAATTGCGAACTGTAAAAGACGTAAACTTCGACATGTAATTTATGAATGATGCTAATTGTGAACTTTGGTAAAGTGAATTGTGAACAATTTGGAATTATACAATTTGTAAACTTAGACAGTATGGAATGTAAAAAATTAGAAATTTAAAAAATTGTGATTTTTGACAGAGTTAAATTGTGATTTTTGACAGAGTTAAGTATGAACAATGACAAATGTTGAGTGGTGACAAATTACGACGTAGTAATTCAAGTTAAAATATATTTTGCTTTTTTTGTTTTTATTTTACCTTGAAAATTTGCTATAGTATTTATTCCAGAAGAGTCCGTTGGGTCCTTTATCAGAGTGGTATTGTTAGATGTCCGTCCAGTGCTGCCAACTTGGAAAGGCTGAAACAATCTCGAATATATTTATTACGATGTAGAACTAAGAACTTGGGAGTAGAGTATTCTGTTTATGTCATTAAATCCCGGGTGAAAATGGTGAACAAGTGATTTTAATGAACGAGTGTATACGACGTGTGTAGAACAATAGTTACCGGAAAAATGTTCAAATTTACAAAAACTAAAAAGATCTACAAACAATTCATTTACAAACAATTAATAAAAAAACGTTGAAAACACAATTTGTAAAAGAAATTACTGTAAAGTAACTAAATGTATAAAAACAAGTGTTGAGCTAGCCTCCCAAACCCCGCTCACCTTAATTCGCCCTATGCATGTACAGATTCAATAAACCCTGTAATAGTGAAATCAGTCTAACGTCTTAGCATAAATGCTGTAATATATATTAAAGACTCATGAATAACACAAGACATACATAACTAATACTCTTACATAATAAGTTATTTCGCTTATTTCAACATGTCGTCTACTTTTCCATCATCCAATGTCTCGTTTCAGTCATTCTCAACACTAACAAAAATAACAATTCATTTATAAAAATATTATTGAATCTCCTACGGAAAACCAAGAGAGTTGTTGGTTGTTATTGTTTTTAGACTTTATAACGACCGCAGGGCAACTGTGAATAAATGAAACGTTGGAGGAGATATTGAAGTAAATTAAATAACTGGTAGTATTTTTCTTGTGTTATTTGTCAAAATAAAAGATACGCTAATCTTAAATAATTAAAAATCATTCCAACAAAAAAATGTTAACATTATTATTTAAATTTTATTGTTTATTTTGTCTTATGAATTGTGTTCAATGAAAACTATATATATATATATATATATATATATATATATATATATATATATATATATATATATATATATATATAAATTAAACATAATT
The DNA here is from genome assembly GCA_036971475.1 of Prosapia bicincta. Taxonomy (NCBI): domain Eukaryota; kingdom Metazoa; phylum Arthropoda; class Insecta; order Hemiptera; family Cercopidae; genus Prosapia; species Prosapia bicincta. Next base: position 77,631,388 of record JBAIZL010000002.1, on the reverse strand, counting down.
TTATACAATTATGTAATTTAAATCTTATAAATATATACAATTATTCAATATACAATTGTATATACTTATAAGATCTGGAATTATGTTTTATTATATATTTACACCATGGTAAAGAAACCACGTTTTGTGTGCGACAACGATAACCTCTCCTCGCTTCCTATATGTCTAGAAATAATAATTATAACAAAATATGAATATAAATTTATTATTATTATTATAAAAAAATATTATCAAATCATATATGCTGACCTCCAAATCTGTATTTTAAACATAATACAATTAAATACAGATTTTAAGATTTAACAAAAAACAAAAACCCAATGTAATACATATTAAATTTCTTTAAATTTACTAAAAGTTTTCGACTAAATTAAATTTAGATTTAGATATAATTATTTTAAAAATAATAGCTCCTACGGTAACACAAACAGCAAGAACTCTATACAATTTAACATTTCTCTTAAATCTAATAAAATCCTACATAAAACAATGTTAAATATATATGTATTTAAACTGCGTTCTGGCTTGTAATTTATTAAAACTATTTATTATGTTTCGATTTTTCACTTGTTGACCTTTAATTTAAATTTTACAAGGATTGAAAATTTTAAATAATTAATAACTGACAGGTGCTTAATTTTGCATTGAGTAGCTTGGGTGATCCTCACAGCTCTTGCTGTAATTGTCATCGTGATCCACTGGTGGGTTTCCTTCATCCTCTCCTCTCTGGCTCCCAGGATTAGAATCCTCTCCAGCTCCTTGACCAGCTGCTATCTCTGACTCCTACGCTTAATCCCTCCGGCTCCTCGAACTTCCTCTTCAACTGCCAAAACTCAATTTCCCTCTCCTCGACTCGTAGGTAGTTCCTCCAATCCATCTCTCCATTTTAAATCTTATCCACCAATCCTGGCCTAGTCTGATGTGCTTTGTCGCTCTTTGCACGCGCCTAATTTGGGAAAGTACGGGTTTCCCGAAATGTCACCGACAACGACTCTACTTTGGGATTATGGGTTTACCTTCACCACTCTACCTGTCAGTCAGTCTATTTTTCTAAATCCCAGTTTATACATTATTATACTTTTGAAAAATGCCTTTTTATTTTTTAAAAGGTGACAAGGCAGGTAACCTCGACCCTTTAGATTTAAAATATATAAAACAATAGTTTTTTTATAGGAACATTTGTTTACGTTATTATATATATATATATATATATATATATATATATATATATATATATATACATACATAATATATTAATTATAAAATAATTTATATTATATATATATATATATATATATATATATATATATATATATACATTGAAGTTATATTTATTTATTTTATTAAGTTGTAATTCTTTAATATATTTTGGAAAAATTAATTTCATACACACGTCTAAAATATTTTATTTTGTTATTATTTTTACCTCTTTTATAAATTTATAAAAATAACTAAAGACGATGTTATGCCGACAGTTTTGGGACTTTAAATTTATACCCATAAGGTCTTGACTACCTTTAGGTTGTGCTTTAAATAAGTCTACTTTTGATCTCTTACCTGAGCTAAGAGCTCTAACCAGTTCTGCACCTCTTTTATCAATGGCCATTGCCAAGACATATTCATACTGGATTCCAGCTTCTTGTAGGGTATTTGCTAATATTAGATATTTTGTAACGATCAATTAACTACCGACAATCCTGTTACTCAGTTTATTATTAGTTTTATATTTTGAAATTATTGTGTGTTACAGCGACCGGCGAGTATGACTACCACTGGAGCCTGCGAAAGGTAAGTAAAGCACGATCATATTTTACACGCTCAAACTGCATGGTTTTGGTACTTTGTATCGTTAGTACAGTGGCAAAGGGTAGGATTTTATTTCTGTTTCAGTGATATTCAACGTTTTTAGTAGCTGATACAATAAAATTGGCAAATACGGCTTATATGATTTGCCTATTATTTATGATGGTAACACGACTTTATGGCAACAACTGATCTAACTATTGAATAGCCAAATTCACAGTAAATTGTTAGCAGCTGTTTGTAAATTAGCCGCAAGTGGTATATTCTACTGAACCCTAAGGTTGAGGGACCGTGCCAAAACACACACACACACACATACTCACACACACACACATACTCACACACACACACACACATACACACACACACTCACACTCACACACACACACACACACACACACACACACACACACACACACACACACACACACACACACACACACACACACACACACACACACACACACACACAAACGCACAGATACTCATTCGCGTGCACAAACCTACACAGAGAGAGACACAGACGGAGAGAGGCAGAAAAAAACTCACAAAAGCATTGAAGAGTTGTGTAAATAACGAAATATGTTTTGTAAGGAATATTTATTCTCGAAAACGAAAACAACAGCTAAGGCCTCTAGTGTTTAAATCAATAGCATTGTCTCCCTTGGCGCAATAAAATTCGTAAAGCCAATATCACTTCGCTTTCACTTTAGGAATTTTCAGTGCTACCGCGAACCGTTGTGTTAGCAGTGAAAATATGCAGCCTAATCCACTACCCACAGTATTGCTCTATCTCTTTCCTCTGTAGACCGTTAGACTGTCTACCTATTAAACTAATTTTACTTTGCCTTTTTGCTTGTTGTTAAGCGGTTCGTGTTTATCTTCTTTTTATGTATTTGTCTACTTTCTCCATGTCCTACTGTCTGGTAGTCAGCTTGTCTGTTTGCCTCGGGTAGAACATTTTCGTTAGCCAAGCTTAGAGTATGTCAATTTCAGGAGTACCCCTTCTCACACGAAGCGATAGTTTGCCCTAACCGTAATACTTAATTAAATAAAAATATTCCAAGAGTTGCCTAATTGTATCTAATCTTGTTCACCATTATTTATAAAGGAATTTACCAAATAGAAATCCACATACAACCCGGATAGAGAGTAGGCTTTATTCAAGTACTCGACAGTGCATACGTGTTACTATGACACCTCCCTATATCCTCTAACATTCTGGAGTGTGTTTTGCCGAAAAGAGTAGTAAAATAAGAAAGATGGTGAAAAGGAAGAATGGTAACAATCAGTGATGTGAATAAGAGTGATTTCATAGTAACAGGTCATTCTGTGATTGCTATTTTAAAATAATTGTTATTTTTAACCGTGATGGTGATTTTTACTGTGATTGTCGGTTGCTTTAGTCATTGAGGTTAGGTAATGATATGTGACTTGGCCATGACAGTATGATTGTTTTATAATAATTAATAGTTTTATGTGTGTGTGTGTGTGTGTGTGTGTGTGTGTGTGTGTGTGTGTGTGTGCAGACTCACAGGTACTAAATTCAATAATGATATTAGGTAAAACAAAACACTTGTAGACAAGGGAATTCAACATTTACTACAAGAAGATTTCCTGTTTCTTTTGCTCACTCTAAATATTTTACTTTCAGGCATGGACTCTATTTAGTAAGAAAAATAACTCTAATATGTAAGAAAAATAACATAAACAAATAATCGACTTAAACGAAACCAATTATGTATAAATGAATGACGAACTACTGCAAACAAAACTGTTTTATAACTATCTTTAGTGTTAAAAATCACAACACTGGTCACCGACACTATCGCAGTCACACTGAGTGAGAGAGAGTAACTGAGAATCACAGACAGAAAAGGTTCTAATTTCCTGGTCATTTAGTTTCGTTTCGTTTGTCCTATCAGTGACTGACACATCCCGTTGCGACCCCAGCCCCCTCACATATACAAAGGGTAGTTTACGATTGACGAACTTAGTTCACCTATCTGGGTGTGACCATTGTAAACAGTTTGGGTCTCGCTTCACGGGTAAGTGATATTTCCCACGCCATCACAGTTTAGACAAGACCCTGCTTCTTCCTCTCGCTACGTAACAGGTCGAACTGTGATTTTCTAATAACAGTGACTAAATCACAGGCTTGCAAATCCCTTACCATCATTGGTAATAAAGAGTACTTGTCTCAGGACTCAACTTACTCCTCAAGGTACACAAAGATAGACCCTTATGTGGGAATTTCCGTATGATACAGCTAATCCAACCTCAAACTCATGACACCCGCCCGGGTGAATAGCGTTAAACCCTTGGGGGGCTTGGTACCACGACTCGTATCAGCATGGATGAATCTTGTGACCTTACTGTAAGCCCTGCACTGGTAACCCTTCCTGGGACGAGACTAACGCCAACCAGATACTGCAGTTCGACCATTCTCTAGAACTACTCGGGACCAGTAGAATCTTCCGAATGGTCAGGTTCCCTACCTCGATACCCTGAATATTTCGGTTCAGGCGTTTCCCCGTTTGTAGCAACCTATATTCACAATCCTTTCCTATACTTAAGCAATAAACCTTATATTGATCGCCAGTAAAACAACAACAATATGCATCGGGATTAACATTTAAACAAATTGTAAGTTTTGGGATCTGTAGAATGTTCCGAACAGCCAAGTGTCCGTACCTCGATAACCCGTCTGAAGATTTCGGTCCAGGTAGTATATCTTTTATCAGGGGCTTTCCCCAACTGTAGACATACTTATTCACAATATTTCCCTTCTTAGGTGATTAACGGTATATTGACTAATCGACAGCTAAATAATAATAATAATAATAACATTTAAACGGAAAGTTTATTATTTTAAAAAAACAAGAATAGAGTGCGTTATTTCTACAATTTTATAATTGTTTTAAATATATCTAGGTCTATCATTAACATGGAACTAACCAAAATAATAATTTTAAAATGTCTCTTTTAAACAATATAAAATTACTTTTCGTAAACGTGAACTTGAAAACAGATTGTTGTAAATAAAACAATTGGTTTTAGTAAAACTGTAAAATATTGTCCGCCTATTAAAGATGCAAAGTAAATGTTCCGTTGCTAAGGGCAAGATCTGCCTTGCCACTAGCCCCGAGGTCATAAAGCACTAACCTGACAAACTGAAATCATGCTTAGCCTTAACGTACGCGCTGTGTTTAATATTTAATTATTTTAGCGGCACTTCTTTGTTTTGGGCAACAACCCCTTCTACGGCTGTGTAAAGGGTTACAACAGCTGTGACGCGGGAACAAAAACACACCCATTTTATAAGTCAAATACTTCGTAAAATGTTTTTTATAAAAATGTAATGACATTATTTCTTTATCTACTGAAGCACTTAATTTCAATTTAAGGAGTTAAAATAGGAAAATTTGATGAAATTTGTAGATTCTACTTTTTTTTAAACTGTTATAAATTTATAAAATAACTTCTAGTTCTTTAATATTTACAAAACTATTTATTACATTTTATATATAATATTTAACTTATTGATTCGAAGATGACGTTCTAGTTGTTAATTGTGTGTTTAATAAAGTACAAACATTTCAATAGCAACAATATTTACAATATACACTAACAGTATTGTGTTTTAGCTGTTGACAGTGTGGGAAGCTCCTGATGTTATTAATATTATATTAAACTCTTGAAAACCTTCAAGCGCTTTACTTCATTAATATACCTGTTATAAAATGGTTTTTCCTAAATATATATTACAAAAGTATTTTCAATAATATACATGATTGTTTTATTATATAATATTAGGCAACGAATTTCATAAAACTAGATTTTCCTTATAACAGTTTTTTACCAAACGTGATATCTAGGAAGTCTGTATTTAACAGTGCCTCAGAGGATGTTTCATTCAAAATTCTTTACTTCTTTAACTGTGTGAATACGTTCCATTCAATGTGGCAACAAATTCATGATATTTCTCTTAAGCAAAGACGAACTGTCCATATTTCGTCTCTTTGTTGTTTCCTGTAATCTTATGTTGTTTATACTGAAATTTTAAAAAATAAATATTAGTATTCCTTACCTTATTTATATTTTTCGGTCGCGTACAAGTCGTTCGGTTTAGCCTGGCCGGTGAACTTGAAATTCGAATAGGCGTTTGAGTTGTTGTGTATGGGGGAGGGGTGCTTGCTGAGACAGTCTCTATTTGACTCATATCCTGAGGTCGCCTACGCTTACCCGCTCACGCTAGCAGTTTCCATTTTATCTACTTTATATTTCGGCGCATTTCGCCACGCTATACCTGACGACCTATAGCCGTCTAAGTAAAACTCAACCGTACAGAAAAGAAATCACAAACCACTGTTGTTTACATCTAACGGCTAAAGTTTTTATACTTTACTTCTTTTCATGGTTAAAAACGTCTACCTTGTTATTGAAATAGCAACTTGTAGTTGAAGAAACTTGTAGTTGAAGCAACTTGTAGAAAGACCAAATTAATAATGAACAAGTTTTAACCAATGCATTTAAGAACACGCAGACGGAGTCTTTTGATTCGTTGATTCAGGACTACAGGAATATAATTACAAGAGAATGCTCTGAAGTTCTTAAATTAGATGTTCTTCGAACTAAAATTTTCATTTGCTTTTAGCCACGGATTAGAATAAAACATCTTCCTGCAGAAACTTCAGCGTGTTAAACTATTTCAGACAGGATCTATATTCGCAGCGTAGTCTGCGGTGCTGTGCTACAAAAGTAATTAGTTTAAATTTATCCGAAGAATACAACTAGTACTTAGTTGTATTATCCAGGAAATACCTTTGTCATTGAAGTATAGGGTAAGTTGAGGATAGATGGCCATCCTTTTTTGGAACCTTTATAAAATCGTTAATTTTTACTTAATAAATTTGAAAAGTATGATTTAATCACATTGTTATTATAGATATTAGATGTAAAGATTTATAGTTTTCGTACTTCAACACATGTTTTTAAAATCGGATTTTTAAAACAAGGTTTCAATCATCTCTACTAAGCTTCAAGGAGAGATGGCCACGTGGGTTTAAAAGATAAAGTAAGACTGAAAAGTCAGGGAAAACATTTTTGCAGACATTCTTGAGCTTATTAATGTTATAACAAGTAATATACCCCAAATTGTAAAAAAAATTAGAAGAACATAAGTAAAAGTTACAAAAACATAATTACACTAAAAAACAAACAAATTATTGCGCAATTTACTTTCACAAAAAAGTAAGTATAAAAGATACAGAAATATAATTAGGCTACGAAACTCCCAACAAACTAACTACGAAACAAAATAACATATGAGAGAGACAATAGGACAGATTTATTATACTCTCCAGTAGAGCTCCGTTATGCGAGTTAATGAGGACCGGAGAAACGAAAACTCGTATAATACGGGCCCGGTCAGATAAATCCAGAGAGACGTTTGATAAAGTAATGAAATGAACAAAATAGTGTTCAACAAAAGGCATCTAATGAGTTCAAATGTATGAAATGATAAATGACGTACATGTAAAAATAAAATAGAAATACAAAATGAAAAATAAAAATGAACATCCCAGTTAAAAATTAATTTCTTTAGACTCCTAACGTATATCTAAAGAATGGATAAATCTACGTCGTTGCTACAGGAGAATGCCAAAAACTATAACGTTTTTACATTCTGTACTGTTTTTTTAATTATTTCGGTCATCCTAAACCCCAGTTATCCGGCTCTCGGACATTCGAGAGTTTAGTGTGTAGAAACATTTAGCCTAAAAGGAATGTTTACAATACAAAATAAAAAACCGACAACATTGATAAATAAGAGCCACAAGAACAAAATTACCAATTTTGTATAAGGCCTCATCATATTGATAGCTTGGCCAAAACAATAACCTAGAAACCAAGTTATCAAAAAAATTACAATTTTAGAAAATGGATGTTCAAAGTATGTATGAGAGAAATCTTTTTACCAAAATCGTAATTTACGTTTACCAATAATAGAAAGAGCGAATATGCAAAACTTTTAAGGACCGCAACAAGCTTAAAAATATAATGTAGTAAAGTTAAATCTCTTTAAAGTCCGCTGTAAAGGTTTTTTCTGTGTTTAGTATTTAATTAAGTTTTTAGACCCTTTTAGTTGGTGATAACAAAGGGTTTTTATGCAAACATTTTATGAAAGAAAAACATACGCTGTGAAACATACTTTAATAATTTGAAATTATTAGATGCGTTCCAACATGACTTTACATTTTATTAATTTTAATAGTTTCGTGAACAAAAAACATTCTTTTGCTATTGCATTGATCGTTCTTGTGCTACAATCCCGTACCATATCGTAAATAGAAGATAATTCTATATTACTCTGCCAGAGAAGAAGCTACTTTGAGATACCAACCTGACCCATATTCCTCCATTCGAGCAAATCCTCATATGTCTTTGTAGGTAAAAAAACAAAAACGTTGGTAAAATCTATACTGTTGGTTTTATTAAAGATTCAATTAATTGACTTTAAAATTTACAAAATTCCAAGTTTTACTAAATACCATTTTTCTGTAGAACGTTTCCATTGCTAGCAACACTTGTATTTATTCAGACTAGAATAATAACAAGCAAGATAAAAAACAATTCAAGTAAATTGCTACCTAAACCAACAAAGAAAACAATTTATTTGAGTTTCATTTCATTTTAAATTATAATTAATTTAAATATGTATTTACATATGTAGGACTATTAATTTTGTTTGAAACTATGGCAACGCTTTCTTTTTTTCGTTGCTTGCATTGTGTTATAGCTTATTTTCACTTTTCTTTCGCATTGTTCGTTTTTGAAGCAAGTGGCGATACCGTTAATACAGATTGTGTTTTTATTTCATTGTTTTCATTTGTTTTTAAACCTAGAGCATTATTTATGGTATTGTGTAGTTACCATGGCAACAATTTAAAGTTATGCAATGGAGGTTTCGACGACAACCAGATGTGGCAAAACAAAAATTCTTACATTTCTTTGAGAAGTGAATTCCTAAGTAAGAGAAAGTTGCATAGTGTCAAAGTGCTAGACTTCGAACAATAAAATACTCATTTCAAATCGGCCTTGAAAGTCCAAATTTTTATAATATATTAATGAATAAATATTTGAAAATACTGTATTACACCAATTACCATACACAATAGGTTTTAAAAAAAAATTTGAACTTGAAATGACGAATAAAAACGAATTTTATTAACGACGGAAAATTTATACAAGATATATATCATGGAGTTTGAGCGAATAGTAGGAATTCAATAATAATAATGACGATAAATATCTCTAATACTATGAATTCTCTTTTCATTTTAAATCCAATTCATCTGTATTTACGTAAAGCTATTCGTGGCTGCATGGGGAGCCTATCACACGCTGTCTCCGAGGATGTTTTATTCAAACTTATTTACATCTTGCATTGCGTGAATCCGCTCTGACAAATGTTGCAACAAATCATGAAATCATTCCTACCCAGTAAAGCAGGATTGGGCAAGGATCTTGTTTACATTTTACTTGTACATTTTTGTGTTAGTTATAACTTTATTGAAATATATACACACACACAGACAGAGTTTTGTAATAGTTCCTATGTACAAGGAACTACATGTAATAAGAACTTTAAATAACAATGTCACAAGAACTTTGTAATAGTTCTTAGGAGTTATGAACTACGTGTAATTAGAACTTTAAATAACAATGTCACAAGAACTTTGTAATAGTTCTTACCAGTTAAGAACTACATGTAATACGAACTTTAAATAACAATGTCACAAGAACTTTGTAATAGTTCTTACCAGTTAAGAAATACATGTAATAAGAACTTTAATAACAATGTCACAAGAACTTTGTAATAGTTCTTACGAGTTAATAAACACATGTAATAAGAACTTTAAATAACAATCTAATAAGAACATTGTAGTAAAATTATGAAGTACTAAGTAGGCCTACTAAGTTTAATTGGGACTTTGAATAATAATAAATAAAAACAACAAAGGTATGCATTAACTAATAAGTAATAAATAAATAACTTTTAATATAAAATAAATTTTATTTTGAATGGGATATTACCTTAGTAGTTTTATTTTAACCGTCTCTGATAGTATTGTTCTGGTACTTTATAAATAACTTAGGAGATAAGTATCGGTTCTGAGGAACTTTAAGTTTAATTTTAATAAGTTATGTATTGTTAGGTAAGCATTGCCTAGCTTTAAAACAAAGGATAAGTTACATGACTAAGTATCTTGTAACAACGTGCATGGAACATAGCCATTAGGCATTCGTCAATTATTCACAAGCAACTGAATCTGTTCCTTTGCAAAGCACTTACATAGCTGCCCCCTGCTAATATAATCTCCAATAAGGAGTAGTTTATCCATGGAAAGTGTCTATACACGGCATCTATGACTTAATCGAAACACTAAGCCACGTCGAGGTTACAGAAATGTTTAACAGCAAACTACAACTGGCCAATACAAAAACCTATTTCTCATCCATAAAAAACGAACTGAAAAAATATTTTCATAAAATTAATTTAAAATGAATAAACTAAAAATGTTTGAACTTAATGTCACGTTTATGAGAGGGCAAAAGGGTTGAAAGCTTTTTTACTACTGGGGAGATTCCGCTTTAGCTAAGCCGCTTTCGAATAAACAATTTTGAAATTAATTTAAAGCGAGAATGTGAATAGGTAATTTGTATGAAGAGAACTGTATTTAGCGTTTCTCAATGGCTTTATGTACAAATTGTTGTTGCTGTAAATACTTGCCTCATTGTATATTGTGAAAACTTGCCTCATTGTATATTGTAAATACTTGCCTCATTGTATATTGTAAATACTTGCCTCATTGTATATTGTAAATACTTGCCTCATTGTATATTGTAAAAAATGACCTGTATTTTGAGTACAAAATTTATAAAAAGAAAGAAGCGTGGGGAAAGAGGGAGATGTTTAGACTTAGAGTACCGAGTCTTTCGATTCTTGCCTCCATGACATATAGAAACTAATAGATAAAGGCTCGTAGTGGGAGATTTCTACTATCAAGTATATGGAATACACCCCCCCCCCGAATCCATCCTCGTGACTTCCGCCCTAGCGTGAGGAACAAGAAGAGGGACTTTGTGTCACGGGTACCAATCTGCATTAGTCTTTGGAAAACATAATAAGCTCTGGGCAGACGATCGTCCTGAAACGAGACGAACTCCAAACCCAAGCAACGACTCCGACCGCTTTTGCAGAACTACTCGGCACTGTAGAATCTCAAGAGCGGCCAGGTTTTACAGATCTTCAATGCCCCGACTGATTAGTTCGTTACAGGTAGTCCAATGGGACTACTTACCTAAGGTGTTTGTTATCCTCACGTAAGGGCCGGACCTTCTGACTGAAGGGCTTGAACCCATCCCGTGAGACTTAGAGAACCATATTGTGAAACAATTAAGCAATCCTACATTATTATTTTCGCAACCTTGTATAATCTTCTTTTTATTGTATTACATAGGCGTGCATTTTCTCTGCTACGCCTGCCTGGTGTCCAGGCGCTTTCATAGGTAAGCATCCTCGGTGGACGCCTGCCTGGTGTCCAGGCGCTTTCATGGGTTAGCACTCTCTGTGGACGCCTGCCTTGTGTCCAGGCGCTTTCATGGGTAAGCACTCTCTGTGGACGCCTGCCTGGTGTCCAGGCGCTTTCATAGGTTAGCACTCTCTGTGGACGCCTGCCTGGTGTCCAGGCGGTGAAATCTTTCGCTAGCCTCAACTCGCTAACGAAGTATTCCCGGACCCATGTTTATATACACTTTTTTATTATTTTTACATGTTGAATGAGTTCCCAAAGTTTCTGCATATCCTCGTGATTCACCTTGTTTAAAGTACAAAACACCTGTCTTTCTTATAGTTTTGGATTTCCATTTAACTATTCCCAGTGTGTTGCGGTTACGTTTATGTAAAATAGCAACACATTCATTACATCGAAAAAAGCTAGGTGGAATTTATTTCCACTTACGGTCATCCAACCCTGTTTTGTAATAATTTGTAGCAGAATTAAAATTATACAAGTATTTTACCAGATAAGGTCAAAAGGTCGAAGATGGTTAATCATGATTATCATTTAATCAGGAAATATTGGTTTCCATGACAAATGCGTTTCATATAATTTGTATTTTATTGCATGACCCGTTCACTTTTAGGCTAATGATTTTTATAAAAGTATTTAAATGATTTATTATTATTTAAAGATTTTAAAAGAATGTTAAACACACACACACACACACATCTATACCTTCATATATATATATATATATATATATATATATATATATATATATATATATATATATATATAGTAGATATATAGACACGTATACAAAACACACTCAGTCATTTAATTTCCTTTGAGTAGTCTTCTTTTTCAGGATGAGTGCTTTTCAGACCAACGCTAAAGCCTATTGAAAAACGCTTAGTAAATAACAGAGATCCAGTATTTACTGCAGTATAATCAGAACTGCCAATATCCCCTACGTTTTACTTTAGAGATTTTAGGCTTTACAGCGATATATTGTGAACTTTGCAACATTTGTTTCTTCTTGTTTCAACATGTGTGACTAAATGTCTACCTCCATGTCTTGACTTGTTAGCAATCGGTGTGTTTGTTTGTAGTTGCCAGGTTGTCGTATTTGTTCTATCTTGTTTTTCTATTTTTATTTACCTGTGCTCTTTTAACTGGTGGTTTGTTTACTGCTTCAATGCAGCATGTGTATCTTTATGTTTTTGTTTGTTTGTCTTCGTTTTTGTGCATTAAGATGGTAGATTAAACATTTAACAAATTTACGAGTTTGTCAATGTAGTTTGCATCTGCTTAAATATACTTTAGTTAATAAATAATACACACAACCTCTTAGCCACAAATATTTTTATTGTAGTCCTATATACATCGGTTACATAGTATGCATCCTCACAGACATGATAATACATACTGAAGGTCTGTCATGTCTCTGAGGATGGTTACTTTGTACTGAAAGTTACATAAGACTACAATAACTATATTTGTGGTTAAGAAGTCGTGTGTATTATTTATTAATAGTAAACCACATTAAATTATTCCAAATAATTAGTGATTTTTATTTACGTAAAACTAAAATTGTTGTATAACATGAGATTCCCTCTCCTCAACCCATCTGCTTCACAATGCTACGCAAGGGGTAATTCTAGTTTCCTTCTAAGTGAAACCAAATGATTTTATAAAATTAATACACCACCATAAAACACAAATGCTGTAACAGTAATTTACATGTTTCTCAAAGTGTCATTGATAAAATATTAGACCTAACCTCGTCATGACAGTTTTTAACCATTCTATTAATAGCATTTACCGTAAATATTGAGAAATAAAGTCATGTTTAGAGTGTATCCGTTCCTGTCTGCTGCCATTAAAGCAATAATTATCCGTTATCGTCAGTACCAGCGACCATGTTGTCATTTACTAATTAATTTAACAAAATGTATAAACTTACGCACTGACATAAATATATCTAAATAAGGCTGTTCGGCGACTCCTCTATAACGTTTATACAGAGCAACGCGAATATAGAATGGAATATATGTGGTGTCACTTCACCAGGAATGGCTCCGTGGTATTACCTCCTAGTGGCGCACCGTAGGACACAAAATTATTAATATTGGTAGTTGACCCAAGAAAACACCCTAACCTGGTACACAAATATTTTTCTCGAGAATGACAGAATTGTTTTACATTGGACGTTCAGGTGCTGAGCATCCAGCGCATTGGGTACGATAATGCAACCTGTGTATAAACCTTTAGCAACATCTACGGGTGAATGTCCACATGATGAAAAGTTTTATCAAGCCATCCCTAAATCAATAAACTAAAGAGGAATTAGCTACAGACTCAACGACAAAAGAATGGAGCCTGACAACCATACAAGACTGATCACTAAGCAAAGCTGTTGTGAATTCGGCTGGGAAGGCACAGGGCATGATTGTCTGAGCAAAATCTTGCATCGAAATGGAAACTAATAAGCTACTGTTTGTACCCTATCTGATCAGTGGGACGCAAGCTTCTGCAGGATTCCTCAGTGTTGCATATAGGAAATATATATAGTAATAGCTATATATTATCTGCAAGAGGAAAACTATTTGAGGTTTTCAGATTTTATCAATGCGGTTTTATTAACGGCTCTATGATATAGCCAATGAAATTATGATATGATTAATATAGCTCCCGTATGTTTAATTATACTTTATTTAGGTTTCTTCCCAGCCGTATAGAGGACATTCCTCTTCTCCTCCTCCAAATCAATTTATAAATTTAACTAACCGTGTAGCCGTGGTTTCATAATAAAACCGCTAGAGCATTCAACATATTTGTCCAAGTATCCTCTGATTGGGGACATATCGTCTCATAAAAATGTTGTAACTTTGGCCAAAAGCCGGGTAAAGTTGGAGATGTAAAAACGTTTGAATAAAACATCCGCAGAGGCACTGTTGAATATATTCACTCACAATTTGCTGTTAAGAGTGTTTGATTTAAACCCTTCCGTTGGATTTAAAAAGCAAATAAATTTACAAGACCCCAAAATCTTACATAGCTATATCCATTTTAGTTATTATTAATAAATCCTTTGGAATGTGCATTAAAATATTCCGAAACAAGAAAAGGGTTTATATAAAAAAGAATATCACAAAATGTGGAAATTGGGAAAATAAAGAAACTTTGAAATAAGTAACGTTTATAAAATAATGATTGGCGTTAGATTTATACAAATTTCAATATTCATAGAAACTGTATATGACGCTAGTGTGGGGTCACAATCGAAATACGTCCTGGATCTGTCTTTATATCTTGGTTTAGTCGATGTTTTTTCTCTCTTGAACCAAATGTTTACCCGAGACGAAGTAATATTGCTTCGAGCGTTTCTTGTTTCTCTCTTAGGACAACCGTCATCATCATTGTATTTATAACGCTTTCAGTCACTTGTTACAAACACTGCCTCACTAAACCAGATATGAACCTATAGCAGCCTTTAGGAGGCCTAATTGTGTTTATTAACACGAGAATCGTTTGTAGATTTTGTATTCGCTTATGTAGCGCGGTCATTCAAGCTATTATCGCATGTGAGTGGTATAGTGGAAAATAATATAGATAAATATCCCTAAACAGTTAAGTAAATGTATTTATATCTATATTATAAATAACTATATACTTGATTAAAGAATTACAGACAAATTAATAACAACGCTAGAAATATTCAAGAAACCTCGTGGTGGGATAATTAGGGAAGCTATGATCCTGATTTGATTTACGGAAGGACAGGTTGGCTGGTAAAACCAAACTCATAGTGGCATTCCTTTAATAATCTGTAAACATAACATATGTATTTAATAATATATTAGATAAATAATTTGGAAACATTAAAAAAGTACAAGGTATTAAAAAAATAAGAAAGGAATTAAAAAATTGTTTTAAGAAAAAGACAAGGATATATGTTTAAAATGCTTTTAGAAGAGGGGAATTGATTTTAATTTAAAACAATTAAAACATGTCTTATGATGATATTAATAGCCTATATTATAAAAATATAATTACAAATTATAAAGTTATTCAATCATTAAAGGTAATTTAAACTATAAGGTTATTTAAAATCAAAAGCTATAATTAGTTTCGTGAAAATCTTCCAATTTTACATTAGAAATAAAACTTTACGTCTTTCGGTTCAAAATGTTCGTTATTTTATAAAAATGTTCAGAATATTCTTGCCTTATAAAGTAGAATAATCTAATAGTTGGTCCGTTTGCAATAAAGTAAAACCTTAGTCAAGAGAAAATTATAAAGTGAGGGCAAAGTTCAGAGCATGCGATAAAAGCAGTGACGCTTATGACGTCATTAGTCGTACATTGTTACAGATCGGTTAAAGTGGGCAGAGTGTAACTTGTGGTTGTAACCCAATTAAAGTGTATACAGTCAAATGGACAATGCATATGCTGCGATAGTCAAGCAGTGCAGCTGAAAGGGTTACTTAATTACGTCACGATATAACTATTCTGGCCCTATTAGTGTCAAGTGTTGCTATGCAGAGTGACTGGAGCACAGTCGGAACACATACACTGGTTCTATTCTCTTTTATTTAATGCATTACGTTTATACTAATCATTGGTATACCCATATAGATATACTCAGAACTAATTATTTTTAACTAGCCTGGATATAGTTAGTAACAATTTGTAGTGAAGGTATATACTGACGTCATTGGGAAGTTAACATCTACAATGGTTGCGAGATATAATTGAAATTAAACAAACAAAGATGCGTACAAATTTAACTAACCATTTTTGTATCTACATAAATTAAATGTGTTAAATTAATTTTTAATAATCAAACATCTGTACACAATTAATAAATATAAAACAATCTTCCAATATGTAAACAAATAATCTCCTAAAGCGAATATTCCATGACGTACGTCTAATTCCGGAATTTATTCAGTATTTAATTAACTTTTCAGTGCCTACTCTTTGTTTATCAGCGCGGGGCTTTGTGCAAACAAAGTGGATAAAAGGAAATGTTTAATAACAGAGAAATACGAATACGTAAGCTTCTGAAGGCAAAGAACTCTGGTCAGAAATAATTACTTTGTAATGTATGTGTTACAGTATTATAAAAATATTAAAATTAGAAAGGTATTTTTCCAACGTCACTGACTAATGGGGTACTAAGCTCGCAGGCCTAAGCGTCATACTTAACAATCTATTCGTTCAATGACAGATATTACATACTGCAGTATAGTGATTAAGTTATAGCTTTACTAACCTTTCCACTCTTATCTCCAAATACATTTGTAACATTAGTTATATTTTAAAATTCCGTACTTCATTAAAAAATTATTCTAATAATTCTCAAATTTATCTAACTTTCTCTTCAGTTTATGTAGAGTTTTTACGTTTACATAAATTGATTGGCAGGTTTATGGTAAGTAGTGTATTACCATTTAAGGTAATCCCATTTGTATGATGGTTTTGTTTGGGCAGCATATTTATTAGCTTATCCTAGGATAGTAACATGATAGATAGTAAGACGACTACTCTAATTACATGGCGCAGAGCTTGTTGATATCTCTTCTAGAGTAATTGGTAATTTCTCTTTTTAACCAAAAGGTTTTTATGGTGTATATCATTCCAAATTAAATACGGATGGATTATAAGCACGATAACCGTAGGTCTCGCCCATTGTTCCGTGACCGTAAAATATAAATTTAAATCTATTCGGACTCTCAACAAAATTCACCATAATTCACAGACAATGCTATTATTCCTAGTGCTTTATACTTATAATGAAAGAAGGGAATTGATCATTGTTTGCCTTTGCAAGGTATCTTTTAGCTTATCCCAGGGTAGTAGGATAAGACAGGAAAGAACCATTGTTTGCCTTTGAAAAGTAGCTTTTAGGTTACCTCAGAGTAGTGAGATAAGACAGGAAGGAATCATTGTTTACCTTTTCACGGTACCTTCTAGGTTAATCTATGATAGTAAACATAACAGGAACGAATCATTGTTTGCCTTTGCAAAGTGGTTGTAAGGTTATGTCAGAATAGTAGTATGAGACAAGAAACAATCTTTTAATTTATCCCAAGAAGATTTCTCACTCCTAGTAGATAGTAAGATGTCTACTCTAGGATTCAAGTTAATATCTCTTTTAAAATGATAGTTTCAGTTCTACATATCGTGTTATACATCACTGCGTGACTTAAAGCAAATTATAAAGAATGCAATGCTCTAGAAACTTGACTCTGTCCCCTCATTCCTATAGAGAGCTTTTTATTTTAATTTATGCGGCCTCTATATACCTTACGTATTCTGTAAACAAACAATCTTTTAATTTATCCCAAAAAGATTTCTCACTCCTAGTAGATAGTAAGATGTCTACTCTAGGATTCAAGTTAATATCTCTTTTAAAATGATAGTTTCAGTTCTACATATCGTGTTATACATCACTGCGTGACTTAAAGTAAATTATAAAGAATGCAATGCTCTAGAAACTTGACTCTGTCCCCTCATTCCTATAGAGAGCTTTTTATTTTAATTTATGCGGCCTCTATATACCTTACGTATTCTGTAAACAAACAATCTTTTAATTTATCCCAAAAAGATTTCTCACTCCTAGTAGATAGTAAGATGCCTACACTAGGCTTCAAGTTAATATCTCTTTTAGAATGATAGTTTCAGTTGTACATATCGTGTTATACATCACTGCGTGACTTATTAGTGAATTATAAAGAATGCAATGCTCTAGAAACTTGACTCTGTCCCCACATTCCTATAGAGAGCTTTTTACTTTAATTTATGCGGCTTCTATATACCTTACGTATTCTGTAAACAAACAATCTTTTAATTTATCCCAAAAAGATTTCTCACTCCTAGTAGATAGTAAGATGTCTACTCTAGGATTCAAGTTAATATCTCTTTTAAAATGATAGTTTCAGTTGTACATACCGTGTTATACATCACTGCGTGACTTAAAGTAAATTATAAAGAATGCAATGCTCTAGAAACTTGACTCTGTCCCCTCATTCCTATAGAGAGCTTTTTATTTTAATTTATGCGGCCTCTATATACCTTACGTAT
The DNA here is from genome assembly GCA_036971475.1 of Prosapia bicincta. Classification (NCBI taxonomy): domain Eukaryota; kingdom Metazoa; phylum Arthropoda; class Insecta; order Hemiptera; family Cercopidae; genus Prosapia; species Prosapia bicincta. Next base: position 77,612,925 of record JBAIZL010000002.1, on the reverse strand, counting down.
TCTGTAAACAAACAATCTTTTAATTTATCCCAAAAAGATTTCTCACTCCTAGTAGATAGTAAGATGTCTACTCTAGGATTCAAGTTAATATCTCTTTTAAAATGATAGTTTTCAGTTCTATATATCGTGGTATACATCACTGCGTGACTTATTAGCAAATTATAAAGAATGCAATGCTCTAGAAACGTGACTCTGTCCCCTCATTCCTATAGAGAGCTTTTTATTTTAATTTATGCGGCCTCTATATACCTTACGTATTCTGTAAACAAACAAGCTTTTATTTGTATACATTGATATGTTTGTATTGGAAAGAACCTAGTTACACACTTATAATATATATTATAAAAAAGTTTGAATAAATGAAAAATTAAAAAAATACAATATAATAGTGAAAACAAGTGCTTATGTAAATACCAATTTAACACAAAATTTCGCTAGTAAAAACATGTTTATTTTCTAAGAGGAGGTGTCGAAAATTAATCTATCAACACGCAACCTGTTCTTGGCTTAAGGCCCACACTGAGTTTAGTGTTTTATTAGTTTCGTAGCATTGCTTTCTTCGGGGTAACGACTCAGCAGCTCTGGAAGGAGCAACAGCAGCTGTGCCTCGAAATTAGAAACGGAGCGTGTTTTATAAGGATTGAACTATAGATCTAAACATATTTTACATAGCAAAATATTAGGTATTAAATATTACAAACAATAATAGGAGAATAAATAAGAAGAGATAGATAAAAAAATAGATAGATAGATGGATGGATAGAAAGATAGATAAAAAATTAGTTTTATTTATTAGTTACAAAACTTGAAATAAATAGAGCTTAGCTAGTGAGAACAATTCACAACGTTAAAAATAAAACAATTTACTCTAAGTGTCACTACACATTAATCTATTAAAACAATCATAATAGCTTCTTAAAAAAGGCTATTTTCGATGTCGATGATGCCGTCATCAGTGATTGGCGACTACTAAGTTGTTTAATAAAATAATGTGTAGTGAGATTTAGAGTAAACTGTTTAAATTTTACCGTTGTGAATTACAAATTTTGGAAAATGACGATCTTTAAAAATTTTAAAATGTTTTAATATTTGTGCAAATAATACTTTCGGGCTTTTCCAAGGTTCACAATAAGAAGATAAATACAATTCTCTAAGAGCTGGAGGAGTTTTAGTCGTATGCATTTGGTAAGCGTTTTAAATCTATCTACTCAGTGTAAATCAAAGTACTTTGTAGCCGTAGTCGACCGGATTTATTTCACAGTGACCCAAAAGTATGTTTTATTCAAACGTTTTTACACCTCCGATTGCGGGAATCCTTTTCTGTCAAACTCGCGACAATTCATGACGAACAATAATATTCCAGAGGTAGGATGCTTACGGAATATTGCATGTCTATGCTTCAGTTTGTGTTCTTTTCTGATGGAGTAGTCGATACTGTGTTTAGTACTTAATTATATTGGCAGAACGTACTTGATGGTGGTAACAAAGGCGTTTATATAGGAGTTTTATTAAAAAGGAACGCATATGCTGTACTCGGCTCCGAACGTTTACTACTTGGTTCTCGGCATAGAACAAGATGGACTTTATAAAAACGTTTTATCCAAGTTTGAATGCTCATTTCCCTGTTAATACTAACCACCCCCAATTTTGACTTCGGTGTTGGGAGGGGAATTGGTATATATATAAATATAAATATATATATATATATATATATATATATATATATATCATGAGATGAATTTTGAAAAAAAGTCCAAACAAAAGAAATATTTTATTAAGACAATATTAACAAGATATGAATTTGTTTGGTCATGTTTGTACTATCTACGTACCTGTATTTGGACAGGAGGCTTGTGTGATAAGTTCTATTTAAGAACTTGGCAAGAATGATTCATTATTGTGTACATTCTGTTGGTTGTATTTCATTAGTTTCCTGAGCGGTATCTAAAACGGTTTTGAATTGTTCTTTCAAACAGAATCATTAATTGAAATTTTGTTTTATGACGTCACTGTTATCTTTAAAAATATCAACATCTCTCTCTCTCTCTCTCTATCTCTCTCTTAACTCTTCCTCCACCATGTGTGCTTCACTGTCTCTCTTTCCTCTAATGCACTTTATATCGTCTACCCCATAGGTTTACAACCTGGGAGGTGTAGCCCCTTTGGGGCATAGAAGATGTACAAGGGAGTTGTGGATAACTGCACTGTAATTGGCTACAGACTTGAGGTGTGCGACGTCAATAAGGTGTACTAGCTATAAGGGGTACAAGATCCTATGTTATGTTATAAAGGAAGGTAAATGCCCTCAGTCCAAGAACGTCAAGGCCATCCTCTTTTTCTTCTAATAATCGGATTCCATTCTTTATTTTTTTATTTCTTCCGTCAATAATTTAACTTCTTATTAGACGACACGTATCAAAATTATTTCTCCTTTTTATATTTTTTTCCTTCTCAGTTTCTACAAAACATTTGTTACAGGAAAAATATCCCTGATATGGAATATTATCCAAAATAATCCACCAAATATATAAATTTAAATCATACGCAAGATTAATATTTTAAAAATAACATACATAACAAATGTGTGAAAACCGTGTTTAATTTCATTTAATTAATCTTTATTTCCTTCAAGTGTCACACATCACAGGGGCATAATCCCTGCGTAAGAAGTGCCTACTATGTCCCCCCCCAACAGTATAATATTTATTTCCTAGCAATCCACTCCGGCCCACATCACAGTGCTATAGTTTATCTCCGTCCAGAGCTTCCGACTTGGGGGAACCTGAACAATGGAGAATATATTTATGAGTAAAATAAAACAAAGGAAAAAAAATTAAGGTTGAAAGAATTTGTTTTTTTCACCAAAAGTAAGTTAGACTGTACAAACGTATAATGAAAGACTAAAAGTTATTTTTTAAATATAGAAATTTCTGCCAGAATCGTTTTACAAATATAATTGTTTTTTTCTTTGTGTTTGTGTCTGCAATATCTAAGTTTTTTTATTTTATTAAGAATTGTTCGCTTTTATAAATTCTTGTTTAAGTAACAAAGGGCCGGTGAAGGCTCTCAATAGCCTGGTTTTGTGCATACTCTAAATCAATCACAACTTATATCAAATATAATAATATTATTTCGTTCTGTTTATCATACTTTTGTGACCCCCTCAGGGACATAAGTAGCACAAAATTCAAAATAAACAATTATATAACGTAAATAGTTTATATTTAGTTGGGAATATTTATGTATTACCTGGAAGTAGGCGCGGAATAGTAGGAATAATAAAGCACAAATCATTCACACGTCCAATTTTAATCTACACTGTATTTAAGGGCCATGAGTGGAAAGATGGGAAAGATGAGGGGGCAAACAGCCCAAAACCAGTTCACCCTTTAGGCCTATTGATTTCTTTAAAAGAGAAAACACGTAAAGTGTAAAATAATTTTCGTACAATTAACATTTAATATATTTTTCAGGAAGGTAAAATTGTTTCGAAGCGTGTGATAAGAAACTGAAATGTACAAAAGTATATTTAAACTCAATAAACTATTGTTGTTCATTACAATTGCATAGGTTATGATTTTGAGTAATATAAATTAGCAATCTTAACTGACTTGAGACTTATTACCGACTAAAGAGCACGAAAATATCACAAAACATTTGTACAAATGGCATGAACTTTTTAAGTCAAAGAATTGAGAAAAGGTTTCGACAACCAGGTTGCCGTCATCAGTGCAGAACAAGTACCGATGTATGTTTGGAGGAGTACTTATAAAAAGCAATAAAAACTTTATTAATATAATGCTTTTCATGCTTAAGGTCTTCAGACGGGTTTCGTTGACGTCATAAGTGCGAAAAATTATATGCTTAGAGATGTAGACATATAAAGCAATAGAAACTCCAATATCAAAATAATCTTCAAGTCTTTAAGAGTTTCGGACAGGTTTCAACAACCAGGTTCCTGTTGTCAGTGTAACACAAACAGATGTCACTCTAGAGATTTTTATTATAAAAAATTATGCATGTTTAATCGTGTGAATTACGGTATATTGATCACAATAATGCTGTGACAATAATGTATCTCATCTAAAACCCGTCTCGTTGTTCTAGGATTCACGCACCCTGTCCCTAGGATAATTTCCAAGTTAGCAAGGGATGAAGGTTCCTGAAGGAAGAAAGGTTTACATAAACCAACTTGTACAAGTTTTGTTTACGTTTCACAGAATTTCGGGAAATCTTTAGTAAAAACCGTCTCCGAAGTCTCAACTTAGCCGTGCATAAAGTTTGGTAGTCGCAAAAGTTTGCGAGTAAATGTAATGAGCTTGTAGCAGTCCTCTGACGACAGAGTTCGCTGATGTAGTGTTAAAGCTGGAATATTTCTATACCTAAACTAACATGATTTGTTTAGTCTATGTACAGAATATAGTTTGTATACACACAGAGTGTATATACACAATGATGTGTGGTAACCATGGCAGCAATTTAATGTTGTATTATGGAGGTTTTTCATATAGATGTTTAAGAGGTTTATTTCTAGCTATGGAAAGTTGGCTCAGTGCTAAAAAGCATTAGACTTCGAACATGACGATAGCTCGATTCTGTTCTAGACCTCCAAATTATAATAATTTAATTATTGAATCAATATTTGAAAAAACTTTGTTAACATCAATTGTTATCCAGTACATTTATAACAAAATATTTTAACTTGATTGGATGAATAAAAACGTATTTTACAACCGATTGAATATTTGTACAAGATTAAATAGCTTGCACAAAGAAGAAAGGGTGAGCTAATAGAAGGAATTAAAACAAATAACATAACCTAAGAGTTTACCAGCTCAACTACAACATAAATTCAGCTGTTGTTTACAAGTATATGTCATCTCTTAATTTACGCTAAAATATTACTCTCGCCCCATGATGCGTCTCGTGATGTAATGAAGCGTGACGGATGTAATGGGTTTCCTTCCGTGCAAAACATATAGTAATACCAGCGATTCACTTCAATAGGACGACAAAGAAACCAATAAGTTTTATACATTCACAGGAAGAGCTATAAACCCTGTGTAATGGAGCCGCCAAATTATAGTTCTAGTAAAACAAGCATATAAATATTAAGGAAAGCAGAAAACCAAATGTACACTTTTTGTTTGTTGAAACAAACAAACTTACGGAGTGTTTAGGTCTATTGACACTATGAAAGCACAGATTGGGCAGTAATTTAAACCAACTTTCGTGTTTTTGTTTTCTTTCATTGTTTTGTAGTAGTGTTTTCATATTTTATTCAAGGATTTTAATTTTTACTGCTGCTGTCTGTTAAATGCATTGCTTATGTCTTCCTGAACATATTTCTCATTACATGGGGCGGATATTGCAGTTGTTTTTATTTATTATGTTTGTACCCCTTATAGCTGGTACACCTTATTGACGTCGCACACCTCAAGTCTGTAGCCAATTACAGTGCAGTTATCCACAACTCCCTTGTACATCTTCTATGCCCCAAAGGGGCTACACCTCCCAGGTTGTAAACCTATGGGGTAGACGATATAAAGTGCATTAGAGGAAAGAGAGACAGTGAAGCACACATGGTGGAGGAAGAGTTAAGAGAGAGATAGAGAGAGAGAGAGAGATGTTGATATTTTTAAAGATAACAGTGACGTCATAAAACAAAATTTCAATTAATGATTCTGTTTGAAAGAACAATTCAAAACCGTTTTAGATACCGCTCAGGAAACTAATGAAATACAACCAACAGAATGTACACAATAATGAATCATTCTTGCCAAGTTCTTAAATAGAACTTATCACACAAGCCTCCTGTCCAAATACAGGTACGTCGATAGTACAAACATGACCAAACAATTTCATATCTTGTTAATATTGTCTTAATAAAATATTTCTTTTGTTTGGACTTTTTTTCAAAATTCATCTCATGATATATATATATATATATATATATATATTTATATTTATATATATACCAATTCCCCTCCCAACACCGAAGTCAAAATTGGGGGTGGTTAGTATTAACAGGGAAATGAGCATTCAAACTTGGATAAAACGTTTTTATAAAGTCCATCTTGTTCTATGCCGAGAACCAAGTAGTAAACGTTCGGAGCCGAGTACAGCATATGCGTTCCTTTTTAATAAAACTCCTATATAAACGCCTTTGTTACCACCATCAAGTACGTTCTGCCAATATAATTAAGTACTAAACACAGTATCGACTACTCCATCAGAAAAGAACACAAACTGAAGCATAGACATGCAATATTCCGTAAGCATCCTACCTCTGGAATATTATTGTTCGTCATGAATTGTCGCGAGTTTGACAGAAAAGGATTCCCGCAATCGGAGGTGTAAAAACGTTTGAATAAAACATACTTTTGGGTCACTGTGAAATAAATCCGGTCGACTACGGCTACAAAGTACTTTGATTTACACTGAGTAGATAGATTTAAAACGCTTACCAAATGCATACGACTAAAACTCCTCCAGCTCTTAGAGAATTGTATTTATCTTCTTATTGTGAACCTTGGAAAAGCCCGAAAGTATTATTTGCACAAATATTAAAACATTTTAAAATTTTTAAAGATCGTCATTTTCCAAAATTTGTAATTCACAACGGTAAAATTTAAACAGTTTACTCTAAATCTCACTACACATTATTTTATTAAACAACTTAGTAGTCGCCAATCACTGATGACGGCATCATCGACATCGAAAATAGCCTTTTTTAAGAAGCTATTATGATTGTTTTAATAGATTAATGTGTAGTGACACTTAGAGTAAATTGTTTTATTTTTAACGTTGTGAATTGTTCTCACTAGCTAAGCTCTATTTATTTCAAGTTTTGTAACTAATAAATAAAACTAATTTTTTATCTATCTTTCTATCCATCCATCTATCTATCTATTTTTTTATCTATCTCTTCTTATTTATTCTCCTATTATTGTTTGTAATATTTAATACCTAATATTTTGCTATGTAAAATATGTTTAGATCTATAGTTCAATCCTTATAAAACACGCTCCGTTTCTAATTTCGAGGCACAGCTGCTGTTGCTCCTTCCAGAGCTGCTGAGTCGTTACCCCGAAGAAAGCAATGCTACGAAACTAATAAAACACTAAACTCAGTGTGGGCCTTAAGCCAAGAACAGGTTGCGTGTTGATAGATTAATTTTCGACACCTCCTCTTAGAAAATAAACATGTTTTTACTAGCGAAATTTTGTGTTAAATTGGTATTTACATAAGCACTTGTTTTCACTATTATATTGTATTTTTTTAATTTTTCATTTATTCAAACTTTTTTATAATATATATTATAAGTGTGTAACTAGGTTCTTTCCAATACAAACATATCAATGTATACAAATAAAAGCTTGTTTGTTTACAGAATACGTAAGGTATATAGAGGCCGCATAAATTAAAATAAAAAGCTCTCTATAGGAATGAGGGGACAGAGTCACGTTTCTAGAGCATTGCATTCTTTATAATTTGCTAATAAGTCACGCAGTGATGTATACCACGATATATAGAACTGAAAACTATCATTTTAAAAGAGATATTAACTTGAATCCTAGAGTAGACATCTTACTATCTACTAGGAGTGAGAAATCTTTTTGGGATAAATTAAAAGATTGTTTGTTTACAGAATACGTAAGGTATATAGAGGCCGCATAAATTAAAATAAAAAGCTCTCTATAGGAATGAGGGGACAGAGTCAAGTTTCTAGAGCATTGCATTCTTTATAATTTACTTTAAGTCACGCAGTGATGTATAACACGGTATGTACAACTGAAACTATCATTTTAAAAGAGATATTAACTTGAATCCTAGAGTAGACATCTTACTATCTACTAGGAGTGAGAAATCTTTTTGGGATAAATTAAAAGATTGTTTGTTTACAGAATACGTAAGGTATATAGAAGCCGCATAAATTAAAGTAAAAAGCTCTCTATAGGAATGTGGGGACAGAGTCAAGTTTCTAGAGCATTGCATTCTTTATAATTCACTAATAAGTCACGCAGTGATGTATAACACGATATGTACAACTGAAACTATCATTCTAAAAGAGATATTAACTTGAAGCCTAGTGTAGGCATCTTACTATCTACTAGGAGTGAGAAATCTTTTTGGGATAAATTAAAAGATTGTTTGTTTACAGAATACGTAAGGTATATAGAGGCCGCATAAATTAAAATAAAAAGCTCTCTATAGGAATGAGGGGACAGAGTCAAGTTTCTAGAGCATTGCATTCTTTATAATTTACTTTAAGTCACGCAGTGATGTATAACACGATATGTAGAACTGAAACTATCATTTTAAAAGAGATATTAACTTGAATCCTAGAGTAGACATCTTACTATCTACTAGGAGTGAGAAATCTTTTTGGGATAAATTAAAAGATTGTTTGTTTACAGAATACGTAAGGTATATAGAGGCCGCATAAATTAAAATAAAAAGCTCTCTATAGGAATGAGGGGACAGAGTCAAGTTTCTAGAGCATTGCATTCTTTATAATTTGCTTTAAGTCACGCAGTGATGTATAACACGATATGTACAACTGAAACTATCATTTTAAAAGAGATATTAACTTGAATCCTAGAGTAGACATCTTACTATCTACTAGGAGTGAGAAATCTTTTTGGGATAAATTAAAAGATTGTTTGTTTACAGAATACGTAAGGTATATAGAGGCCGCATAAATTAAAGTAAAAAGCTCTCTATAGGAATGTGGGGACAGAGTCAAGTTTCTAGAGCATTGCATTCTTTATAATTTGCTAATAAGTCACGCAGTGATGTATAACACGATATGTAGAACTGAAACTATCATTTTAAAAGAGATATTAACTTGAATCCTAGAGTAGACATCTTACTATCTACTAGGAGTGAGAAATCTTTTTGGGATAAATTAAAAGATTGTTTGTTTACAGAATACGTAAGGTATATAGAGGCCGCATAAATTAAAATAAAAAGCTCTCTATAGGAATGAGGGGACAGAGTCAAGTTTCTAGAGCATTGCATTCTTTATAATTTGCTTTAAGTCACGCAGTGATGTATAACACGATATGTACAACTGAAACTATCATTTTAAAAGAGATATTAACTTGAATCCTAGAGTAGACATCTTACTATCTACTAGGAGTGAGAAATCTTTTTGGGATAAATTAAAAGATTGTTTGTTTACAGAATACGTAAGGTATATAGAGGCCGCATAAATTAAAGTAAAAAGCTCTCTATAGGAATGTGGGGACAGAGTCAAATTTCTAGAGCATTGCATTCTTTATAATTTGCTAATAAGTCACGCAGTGATGTATAACACGATATGTAGAACTGAAACTATCATTTTAAAAGAGATATTAACTTGAATCCTAGAGTAGACATCTTACTATCTACTAGGAGTGAGAAATCTTCTTGGGATAAATTAAAAGATTGTTTCTTGTCTCATACTACTATTCTGACATAACCTTACAACCACTTTGCAAAGGCAAACAATGATTCGTTCCTGTTATGTTTACTATCATAGATTAACCTAGAAGGTACCGTGAAAAGGTAAACAATGATTCCTTCCTGTCTTATCTCACTACTCTGAGGTAACCTAAAAGCTACTTTTCAAAGGCAAACAATGGTTCTTTCCTGTCTTATCCTACTACCCTGGGATAAGCTAAAAGATACCTTGCAAAGGCAAACAATGATCAATTCCCTTCTTTCATTATAAGTATAAAGCACTAGGAATAATAGCATTGTCTGTGAATTATGGTGAATTTTGTTGAGAGTCCGAATAGATTTAAATTTATATTTTACGGTCACGGAACAATGGGCGAGACCTACGGTTATCGTGCTTATAATCCATCCGTATTTAATTTGGAATGATATACACCATAAAAACCTTTTGGTTAAAAAGAGAAATTACCAATTACTCTAGAAGAGATATCAACAAGCTCTGCGCCATGTAATTAGAGTAGTCGTCTTACTATCTATCATGTTACTATCCTAGGATAAGCTAATAAATATGCTGCCCAAACAAAACCATCATACAAATGGGATTACCTTAAATGGTAATACACTACTTACCATAAACCTGCCAATCAATTTATGTAAACGTAAAAACTCTACATAAACTGAAGAGAAAGTTAGATAAATTTGAGAATTATTAGAATAATTTTTTAATGAAGTACGGAATTTTAAAATATAACTAATGTTACAAATGTATTTGGAGATAAGAGTGGAAAGGTTAGTAAAGCTATAACTTAATCACTATACTGCAGTATGTAATATCTGTCATTGAACGAATAGATTGTTAAGTATGACGCTTAGGCCTGCGAGCTTAGTACCCCATTAGTCAGTGACGTTGGAAAAATACCTTTCTAATTTTAATATTTTTATAATACTGTAACACATACATTACAAAGTAATTATTTCTGACCAGAGTTCTTTGCCTTCAGAAGCTTACGTATTCGTATTTCTCTGTTATTAAACATTTCCTTTTATCCACTTTGTTTGCACAAAGCCCCGCGCTGATAAACAAAGAGTAGGCACTGAAAAGTTAATTAAATACTGAATAAATTCCGGAATTAGACGTACGTCATGGAATATTCGCTTTAGGAGATTATTTGTTTACATATTGGAAGATTGTTTTATATTTATTAATTGTGTACAGATGTTTGATTATTAAAAATTAATTTAACACATTTAATTTATGTAGATACAAAAATGGTTAGTTAAATTTGTACGCATCTTTGTTTGTTTAATTTCAATTATATCTCGCAACCATTGTAGATGTTAACTTCCCAATGACGTCAGTATATACCTTCACTACAAATTGTTACTAACTATATCCAGGCTAGTTAAAAATAATTAGTTCTGAGTATATCTATATGGGTATACCAATGATTAGTATAAACGTAATGCATTAAATAAAAGAGAATAGAACCAGTGTATGTGTTCCGACTGTGCTCCAGTCACTCTGCATAGCAACACTTGACACTAATAGGGCCAGAATAGTTATATCGTGACGTAATTAAGTAACCCTTTCAGCTGCACTGCTTGACTATCGCAGCATATGCATTGTCCATTTGACTGTATACACTTTAATTGGGTTACAACCACAAGTTACACTCTGCCCACTTTAACCGATCTGTAACAATGTACGACTAATGACGTCATAAGCGTCACTGCTTTTATCGCATGCTCTGAACTTTGCCCTCACTTTATAATTTTCTCTTGACTAAGGTTTTACTTTATTGCAAATTCTGAACATTTTTATAAAATAACGAACATTTTGAACCGAAAGACGTAAAGTTTTATGTCCAATGTAAAATTGGAAGATTTTCACGAAACTAATTATAGCTTTTGATTTTAAATAACCTTATAGTTTAAATTACCTTTAATGATTGAATGACTTTATAATTTGTAATTATATTTTTATCATATAGGCTATTAATATCTTCATCAGACATGTTTTAATTGTTTTAAATTAAAATCAATTCCCCTCTTCTAAAAGCATTTTAAACATATATCCTTGTCTTTTTCTTAAAACAATTTTTTAATTCCTTTCTTATTTGTTTAATACCTTGTACTTTTTTAATGTTTCCAAATTATGTATATAATATATTATTAAATACATATGTTATGTTTACAGATTATTAAAGAAATGCCACTATGAGTTTGGTTTTACCAGCCAACCTGTCCTTCCGTAAATTAAATCAGGTTCAGAGCTTCCCTAAGTATCCCACCACGAGGTTTCTTGAATATTTTTCGCGTTGAGTTTAATTTGTCTGTAATTCTTTAATCAAGTATATAGTTATTTATAATATAGATAAAAATACATTTACTCAACTGTTTAGGGATATTTATCTATATTATTTTCCCTATACCATTCACAAGCGATAATAGCTTGAATGACCGCGCTACATAGCGAATACAAAACGTAAAAACGATTCTCATGTTAATAAACACAATTAGGCCTCCTAAAGGCTGCTATAGGTTCATATCTGGTTTAGTGTGGCAGTGTTTGTAACAAGTGACTGAAAGCGTTATAAATACAATGATGATGACGGTTGTCCTAAGAGAGAAACAAGAAACGCTCGAAGCAATATTACTTCGTCTCGGGTAAACATTTGGTTCAAGAGAGAAAAAACATCGACTAAACCAAGATATAAAGACAGATCCAGGACGTATTTCGAATGTGACCCCACACTAGCGTCATATACAGTTTCTATTAATATTGAAATTTGTATAAATCTAACGTCAATCATTATATTATAAAAGTTACTTACTTTAAAGTTCCTTTATGTTCCCAATTTCCACATTTTGTGATATTCTTTTCTGTTAAAACCCTTTTCTTGTTTAGGAATATTTTAATGCACATTCCAAGTATTTATTATTAATAACTAAAATGGATAAAGCTACGTAAGATTTTGGGATCTTGTAAATTGATTTGCTTTTTAAATCCAACTGAAGGGTTTAAACCAAACACTCTTAGCAACCAATAGTGACTGAATATATTTCACTGTGCCTCTGCGCATGTTTTATTCAAACGTTTTTACATCTCCAACTTTACCCGGCTTTTGGCCAAAGTTACAACATTTTTATGAGACGATATGTCCCCAAGCAGAGGATATTTGGACAAATATGTTGAATGCTATAGCGGTTTTATTATGAAACCACGGCTACACGGTTAGTTAAATTTATAAATTGATATGGAGGAGGAGAAGAGGAATGTCCTCTATACGGCTGGGAAGAAACCTAAATAAAGTATAATTAAACATACGGGAGCTATATTAATCATATCATAAATTCATTGGTTAAATCATACAGCCGTTAATAAAACCATAGGGGGCATTGAAGAAATCTGAAAACCTCAAATAGTTTTCCTCTTGCAGATAATATATAGCTATTATTATTTATATTTCCTATATGCAACACTGAGGAATCCTGCAGAAGCTTGCGTCCCACTGATCAAATAAGGTACAGACAGTAGCTTATTAGTTTCCATTTCGACGCAAGATTTTACTCGGACAATCATGCCCCGTGCCTTCCCAGCCGAATTCACAACAGCTTTGCTTAGTGATCAGTCTTGTATGGTTGTCAGGCTCCATCCTCTTGTCGCTGAGTCTATAGCTAATTCCTCTTTTGTTTATTGATTTAGGGGTGGCTCGATAAAACTTTTCATCATGTGGACATTCACCCGTAGATGTTGCTAAAGGTTTATACACAGGTTGCATTATCGTACCCAATGCGCTGGATGCTCAGACTTCAACGTACAATGTAAAACAATTCTGTCATTCTCGAGAAATATATTTTTGTACCAGGTTAGGGTGTTTACTTGGGTCAACTACCAATATTTATAATTTTGTGTTCTACGGTGCTTAACTAGGAGGTTCTACCACGGAGCCATTCCTGGTGAAGTGACACCACTTATATTCGAGGTGAAGTGACACCACTTATATTCGATACTATACTCGCGATGCTCTGTATAAACGTTATAGAGGAGTCGCCGAACAGCCTTATTTAGTTACATTTATGTCAGTGTGTAAATTTATATATTTTGTTAAATTAAATAGTAAATGACACATGGTCGCTGGTACTGAGGATAACGGATAATTATTGCTTTAATGGCAGCAGACAAGAACGGATACACTCTAAACATGGCTTTATTTCTCAATATCTACAGTAAATGTTATTAATAAAACGGTTAAAAACTGTTATGACAAAGTTAGGTCTAATATTTTATCAATGACACTTTGGGAAACATATGTAAATTACTGTTACAGCATTTGTGCTTTATGATGGTGTATCAATTTTATAAAATCATTTGGTTTCACTCAGAAGGAAACTAGAATTACCCCTTGCGTCGCATTGGAAAGCAGTTGGGTTGCGGAGAGGGAATCTCATGTTATACAACAATTATAGTGAGTACGTAAATAGAAATTTGGAATAATGTAATGTGGTTTACTATTAATAAATAATACACACGATTTCTTAACCACAAATATTATTATTGTAGTCTTATGTAACTTTCAGTACAAAGTAACCATCCTCAGAAACATGACAGACCTTCAGTATGTATTATCATGTCAGTGAGGATGGATACTATGTAACCGAAATGTTTATAGGACTACAATAAATATATGTGTGGTTAAGAGGTTGTGTGTATTATTGATTAACTAAAGTATATTTATGCATATGCAAACTACATTGACAAACTCGTCAATTCATTAAATGTTTAATCTACCATCTTAATGCACAAAAACGAAGACAAACAAACAAAAACATAAAGATACACATGCTGCATTGAAGCAGTAAACAAATCACCAGTTAAAGGAGCACAGGTAAATAAAAATAGAAAAACAAGATAGAATAAATAAGACAACCTGGCAATTACAAACAAACACACCGATTGCTAACAAGTCAAGACATGGAGGTAATCCATTTAGTCACACATGTTAAAACAAGAAGAAACAAATGTTGCAAGGTTCACAATATATCGCTGTAAAGCCTAAAATCTCTAAAGTAAAACGTAGGGGATATTGGCAGTTCTGGTTTTACTGCAGTAAATACTGCATCTCTGTTATTTGCTAAGCGTTTTTCAATAGGCTTTAGCGTTGGTCTGAAAAGCACTCGTCCTGAAAAAGAAGACTACTCAAAGGAAATTAAATGACTGAGTGTGTTTTGTATACATGTCTATATATCTACTATATATATATATATATATATGTGTGTGTGTGTGTGTGTGTGTGTGTGTGTGTGTGTGTGTGTGTGTGTGTGTGTTTAACATTTTTTTAAATAAAAATAAATAAATCATTTAAATAATTTTATAAAAAATCATTAGCCTAAAAGGAGGCGGGCCATGCAATAAAGTACAATTTATATGAAACGCATTTGTCATGGAAACCAATATTTCCTGATTAAATGATAATCATGATTAACCATCTTCGACCTTTTGACCTTATCTGGTAAAATACTTGTATAATTTTAATTCTGCTACAAATTATTACAAAACAGGGTTAGATGACCGTAAGTGGAAATAAATTGCACCTTGCTTTTTTCGATGTATTGAATGTGTTGCTATTTTACATAAACGTAACCGCGACACACTAGGAATAGTTAAATGGAAATCCAAAACTATAAGAAAGAAAGATGTTGTGTACTTTAAACAAGGTGATTCACGAGGATATGCAGAAACTTTGGGAGCTCATTCAACATTTAAAAAAAAAACATTTTCTTCGGGCAATAATAAGTTTGTTATTTCACCAAGAAACAGATTAAAATTTTTAATAAAACTTGAAGAAAATTTATTCTGATCAAAACTTTGTAAATATAGAGCACAAAAAGCGAATAGATGTTTGATTAAATGAATTTTTATTCACCCTGTATAATATCCTAACGGCTCTATACGAACAGAAAGCATTCAAAAATAAGGGATAGAGTATTTACATGGGCAACAGTTGCGACTTAATCCTTTCCGATTGAGGAGTCCACAGAGAGTGCTTACCTATGAAAGTGCCTGAACACCAGGCAGGCGTCCACAGAGAGTGCTTACCTATGAAAGCGCCTGGACACCAGGCAGGCGTCCACACAGAGTGCTTACCTATGAAAGTGCCTGAACACCAGGCAGGCGTCCACAGAGAGTGCTTACCTATGAAAGCGCCTGGACACCAGGCAGGCGTCCACACAGAGTGCTTACCTATGAAAGTGCCTGAACACCAGGCAGGCGTCCACAGAGAGTGCTTACCTATGAAAGTGCCTGAACACCAGGCAGGCGTCCACAGAGAGTGCTTACCTATGAAAGTGCCTGAACACCAGGCAGGCGTCCACAGAGAGTGCTTACCTATGAAAGTGCCTGAACACCAGGCAGGCGTCCACAGAGAGTGCTTACCTATGAAAGCGCCTGGACACCAGGCAGGCGTCCACAGAGAGTGCTTACCTATGAAAGTGCCTGAACACCAGGCAGGCGTCCACAGAGAGTGCTTACCTATGAAAGCGCCTGGACACCAGGCAGGCGTCCACACAGAGTGCTTACCTATGAAAGCGCCTGGACACCAGGCAGGCGTAGCAGAGAAAATGCTCGCCCATGTAATACAATAAAGAGAAGATTATAAAAGGTGCGAAAATATTAATGTAGGATTGCTTAACTGTTTTACAATACGGTTCTCTAAGTCTCACGGGATGGGTTCAAGCCCTTCAGTCAGAAGGTCCCGCCCTTAGGTGAGGCCAACAAACACCTTAGGTAAGTAATCCGATTGCACTACCTGTAACGAACTAATTAGTCGGGGCATTGAAGATCTGTAAAAGCCGGCCGCTCTTGAGATTCTACAGTGTCCCGAGTAGTTCTGCAAAAGCGGTCGGAGTCGTTGCTTGGGTTTGGATTTCGTCACGTTTCAGGGCGATCGTCTGTCCAGGCCTTATTATGATTTCCAAAGACTAATGCAGATTGGTACCACGCCCGTAACACAAAGTCCCTCTTCTTGTTCCTCACGCTAGGGCGGAAGTCACGAGGATGGATTCGGGGGGGGGGGCGTGTATCCCATATACTTGATAGTAGAAATCTCCCACTACGCGCCTCTATCTATTTGTTTCTATAGGTCATGGAGGCAAATCGAAAGGTTCGGTACTTCAAGTCTAAACATCTCCCTCTTTCCCCTCGTTTCTTTCTTTTTATAAATTTTGTACTCAAAATACAGTTCATTTTTTACAATATACAATGAGGCAAGAATTTACAATATACAATGAGGTAAGTATTTACAATAAACAATGAGGCAAGTATTTACAATATACAATGAGGCAAGTATTTACAATATACAATGAGGCAAGTATTTACAGCAGACAACAATTTGTACATAAAGCCACTGAGAAACGCTAAATACAGTTCTCTTCATACAAATTACCTATTCACGTTCTCGCTTTAAATAATTTTTAATTTGTTTATTCGAAAGCGTCTTAGCTAAAGCGAAATCTCCCCAGTAGTAAAAAAGCTTTCAACTTCCTTTCATCTTGTATGAACTTGCCCTCTCATAAACGTGACATTAAGTTCAAACACTTTTAGTTTATTCATTTTAAATTAATTTTATGAAAATATTTTTTCACTTTGTTTTTTATGGATGAGAAATAGGTTTTTGTATTGGCCAGTTATAAGTTGCTGTTAAACATTTCTGTAACCTCGACGTGCCTTAGTGTTTCGATTAAGTCATAGATGCCGTGTATAGACACTTCCCGTGGATAAACTACTCCTTATTGGAGATTATATTAGCAAGGGGCCGCTATGTAAGTGCTTTGCAAAGGAACAGAATCAGTTGCTTGTGAATAATTGACAAAGGCCTAATGGCTATGTTCCATGCACGTTGTTACAAGATACTTAATCATGTAACGTATCCTTTGTTTTAAAGCTAGGCAATGCTTACCTAACAATACATAACTTATTAAAATTAAACTTAAAGTTCCTCAGAACCGATTACTTATCTCCTAAGTTATTTATAAAGTACCAGAACAATACTATCAGACACGGTTAAAATAAAACTAAAGTCATATCCCAACTAAAATAAAATCGATTTACTAGTTAATGCATACCTTTGTTGTTTTTGTTTATTATTATGCAAAGTCCCAAACACACTTGTAGGCCTACTTAGTACTTCAAATTTACCTACAATGTTCTTATTAGATTGTTATTTTTAAAGTTCTTATTACATGTATTTCTTAACTCGTAAGAACTATTACAAAGTTTTTTGTGACCTTATCATTTAAGGTTCTCTTTACATGTAGTTCCTTGTACATAGGAACTATTACAAAACTGTGTGTGTGTGTGTGTGTGTGTGTGTGTGTGTGTGTATTTCAATCAAGTTTTAACTCACACAAAAATGTACCAGTAAAATGTAAACAAGAACCTTGCCCAAACCGGCTTTGCTTGGTAGGAATGATTTCATGATTTGTTGCAACATTTGCCAGAGCGGATTCACGCAATGCAAGATGTAAATACGTTTGAATAAAATATCCTCGGAGGCAACGTGTGATAGGCTCCCCATGCAGCCACGAATAGCTTTACGTAAATACAGATGAATTGGATTTAAAATGAAAAGAGAATTCATAGTATTAGAAATATTTATCGTCATTATTATTATTGAATTCCTACTATTCGCTCAAACTCCATGATATATATCTTGTATAAATTTTCCGTAGTTAATAAAATTCGTTTTTATTCGTCCATTCAAGTTCAAATTTTTTTAAAACCCTATTGTGTGTGGTAATTGATGTAATACAGTATGTTCAAATATTTATTCATTAATATATTATAAAAATTTGGACTTTCAAGGCGGATTTGAACTGAGTATTTTATTGTTCGAAGTCTAGCACTTTGACACTATGCAACTTTCTCTTACTTAGGAATTTACTTCTCAAAGATGTGTATGAATTTTTGTTTTGCCACATCTGGTTGTCGTTGAAACCTCCATTGCATAACTTTAAATTGTTGCCATGGCTACTACACAATACCATAAATATTGCTCTAGGATTAAAAACAAATGATAACAATGAAAGAAATAACAATGCGAAAGAAAAGTGAAAAGAAGCTATAACACAATGCAAGCAACGAAAAAAAGAAAGCGTTGCAATAGTTTCAAACAAAAATAATTGTCCTACATATGTAAATACATATTTAAATTAATTATATTATAAAATGAAATGAAACTCAAATAAATAGTTTTCTTAGTTGGTTTAAGTAGCAATTTACTTGAATTGTTTTTTATCTTACGTGTTATTATTCCAGTCTGAATAAATAAAAGTGTTGCTAGCAATGGAAACGTTCAACAGAAAAATGCTATTTAGTAAACCTTGGAATTTTGTATATTTTAAAGTCAATTAATTGAATCTTAACAAGAGGCACTACAGTGCATTTAAGTAATTATAACTATAGAGAGAACGCAATAAGCTGGCTAGTAAATATTCCCATTAATTTGGCCATGTTACCCCTCGTACCAACCATTGTGCAATTATACGGTGCATCCTGTGGCCGCCAAATCTACCCTTCATAGTAACTGTCATGAATAGAAATCTGCAGCAGTTTGCATGTGACAAAGGTTCATGTATTCGTTAACGATTTAATGCCGTTATAATTTCTGTAATTTCCCCTAATTTCTAAATTTACAACTATAAATTTACAATTAACACTATAAAAAAATGTAATAATAAAATGAAAAAAATGATAAAAAATAACAATATATGATTGGCTCTGGCCTTAGGTTAAAGACCTATGTGATGGGAAAATAAATCCCTTAGGGATGTTTCCGATAAGAAAAGGATCAAACTCCCCATTACGCACTAAGTGCTTTAAAATTACGGTAGCACCGAGTTTCGAAGGGTGGTTGTTTGGGCGAGAAACCAATTTAGCTTTTTATATAATTATAAGTATTGCCTCCAACTGAGAGAAGAATAGATTGACGCTGAATAAGCGAGCAAATATTTTACTCTGTCGCTACACGGGGTTGTCACTGTACCATCGTTATTTATACCACTTCTTGAGTTTGCCTTTGATTTGTGATTCATGTTGCTACCTATTTCTTTCAGAACCTAAAACTAAACTAAATTTAGTTATTTTTTCTAGGTATAAATGATCGAGACATACTCCAAGTCAGAAAGTACTAATCTCAGAGCTTTCAACGTTTTTGCTTTTAACAATAACCCTCTGTTTAAATAATAAGTTATAGAAGTTTCTTGATGTAATCATCTTGAATTCACTGATTAAACTAATTTTACACTACTTAAATAAGTGAATACGTAATTGCTTACTTGCTGACGCGTTTCAAAACGATCGTTCCTTTTACGAAGCTAACCTTCTACTAGGGATTTTGTCCCTTTACAAACGGTATGACAGGGTTTGATTTATGACAGGGTTGGATTTATGACATTAGGTGAGGTATCGGTGTCTTGTGTGATGTATTTGAAAAGACTATTGGCTTCAAAGTGTGTGTGGTCATTAAGTATATTTTCCCTGTCTGTTGCGTAGTGTTTGTAGATTTCATATTTTTCTAAGGTTGTTTGTTTTTTACTCTATTTTTATGTGTGTAGGCCATTTAAATTAGTGTGTATGTCGGTATGTGTGTGTTGGGTGTTATTTAGGTGTTTTGCGTAGCTAGATTTACGGTTTGTTTGTTTTGTTTTGGTGTTATGTTCATCGAAGCGTGTATAGAATGATCTGCCGGTTTGACCGATGTAATAGTTGGGACAATCGTTGCAAGTTAATTTGTAATATACCTGAGAGTTTGTATGAGTCAGTTTCTTTTTGAAAAGTTTGTATATGTTTTCTTAGCGTGTAAGTTTAGTTCGTTAGGTTATATAGACAGATTATAGTAAAACCTAAGGTTTGCCGAGTGTGTGATATTAAAAACCGAATTAAATAACGATCCCGGAAGAGCTAGGGGTTTCCGATTAGAGTTTGGAAAATGCAAGGTTCTGTCTTTAACGCTTTATAAATGTTGATTTTGGAAGAAAAATATAAATAATTTTCTTGCTATTAACGATTGCGACCAAAAAGGTCAGGTCAGGGAAGTTCCTTTTAGATAACATTAATCATGTTTCTTAAGTAAAACCTAAAATTTAAGGACTGTGTGATTGTTAAACGAATAATAACACCATAGGAGTTCATACTTTTAAAATTAAGGCTAGGTAAATCTTAAGTTTGTGACTAGAAAACATTCAAGTGTCATATTGTAGCTTGAGTAGTCACTCAGTTAGGAATGACGTCAAATGTAAACAACACAAAACTCTCAAGGCTGCTCATCTTGACGCACACAGACGCAGGTTTGTAATCCCCCTCCCCCAAACCACTTAGTTGCCGAGAGTCGCATCTCACCAGAGTAGAGTACAAAATAAATGAGACAATTTTTCATTCCAGAAGAGCCAATTCGTTGGAGGTTTCACCATCCTTTAGCCCAGAGTCATCCATTACTTTTCAAAGTAAAAGAAAGTAAGAATATCAAAGTTTTAGACAATATTTCCTAATATTGGTCACCAAAGAATGACTCGTTGTATGTTATTAAGCAAGCGTACTCCAACATGCATTTACAGTAGGTATTTAAATAATGAGATAAAATTAAATAATACATATGCATGTCTAAACGAGGATATATATTAAATTGAGAGCAAATTTTTAAAAAAGGGTACAAGCTATTAAATCATGTAATACTTTTTTCAAAGATATCTGATTTTTTTATATACATTTTTAATATCTAATTTTATTCGCAGGCATGTGTGCGTGTGTGTGTGTGTGTGCAAAATAGAAACCGAATTTCCTTACTATTTTCCATTTTCCTTTATATGTATGGTATTGGCCTATAATTTTTGTTTGTTTCTATTTATACGCTTTTTTCATCGTTGCATTGTGTTGTATTTTTTTCGTTTTCCTTTCGCGTTGGCCATTTACGAAGCAAGGGTCGATACCGTTATAGCTTTTTGTTTGTTTATTTTATTTTTTCATTCATTTTTAATTCTAGAGCATTTTTTAAGATCTTGTGTTTTAGCCATGGTAACAATATAAGGGTGTAAAATGGATGTTTCTACAACTACCAGGCAAGGGGGGGGGGTAAATTCATATACATCTTTTAGTACATTACTTTCTATAGGAAATTTGGCTCAGTATCAAAGCACACTAGACTTCGATCAAGAAGAGATACTCAGTTCAAGTCTGACCTTTATCCCCAAATTTTTATACATTTATTATTGAATGAATATTTGAAGAAACTGTATTAACATCAATTGCAATCCACTATAGGTTTAAAAAAATGTGTTTAAACTATGGATGAATAAAACTTTAGATGATTGAATTAAAAAAAGGTATTTTATTAACGATTGAAAATTTGTACAAGATATATATATTTATTTATATTTATATATTTATATATATATAGGGAGAGTGTAAGCTAATAGAAGGAATTTTTGAAAAAAATATTTATCTTCTGTCCTCAGGTAAGACATTATTAACATATACACTTCTGTAGACTCTTTAATATTAACAAAACTATTCTGGATTTAACTTATTTTAATGATTATTCACTACTTTTGCGTTTATACGTAGCGCTACTTTGAAACTACAGCGTCTTCCACAAAACAAAATATATTTTTTTATATTTCTCTTGATAAATTTTACTTTTAAACATTTCTGATGTAACCTAAATAGTTGCATACCTTTGGCGTAACAAGAACAGCTGTTAAATACAATTCGATCTAATCTATAAATCCAACACAACGTATATTTGTTTGCCATGTTCTGAGAACGGTTACTTGGTAACCGAAAGTTACAACAGGCTAGAGTAAACATATTTGTGGTTACAGGTTTTTGTGTGTTATTTAACCATAGTAAATTATTCCAAATAACTATTTATGATAACTGTATGGGCTTTAATATAATGTAATATAACATAATTAAACCAAATATAGTTGATTTCAGATAATATTTTTTTTGTGTTTACTAACATTTTTCATATAATGAAACTACAATTTTATTAATATTTTGTGAATGACTTGAATAGGTTTTCATTTTAAAGGACGCAATAGGTAAACAATAGCCACTACAAGAGGTGCAAGGAGGTTAACACAGGACTAAAGGGTCGATTGACCGGAGTAAGGGAACAGTGCTCTTTGAAAACCTTACAGACTTATACCTCCTTGCACCCAGTGTAACTTTACCCAGCCACTGACACAAAAGTGTGTCTTTCTTCTCTCAACAGGAACTGCCACAGCTTCCTGAAGGCTAAACGTAGCGGTCAAACATTTCTTTCCCTGGGGAACATACAGTTTTATAAACCCGTCATGGCAATAGAAAACTAATTATAATAGTATTTATAAACTAGAAAATTAATTAAAACTGCATTACAGTAAAATTAGGAACACAACCAGACTCTAAATTATCCCCGAATGCCCGCAATAAATACATATAACTTTTATTTATATTCCTGACCCACTTTTAGTTGAATTTTATTTTTCATCGCGCATAATTCTAACTTTATATAAATTTCAATAATTAAAACTTTTACAGCATTATTTTCTGAACGTCCAGTTATGGAAAGAGTTTGGAAAAGTTATTTTATTTTCTATTTTTTGAGACAAAATTTTACGGATGTGGAATTGTAAGATAGGTTTTTAGTCCTTAGTATCAAAACACATACGTTATTGTATCTGCATACCATGTATAACTTTTTGTAAAACGTTATTAAACTATGCTTCACATTACCTTATTATTCTTGTAAAACGTCGATAATAAACTATGCTACACATTACCTTATTATTCTTGTAAAACGTCGATAATAAACTATACTTCACATTACCTTATTATTCTTGTAAAACGTCGATAATAAACTATACTTCACATTACCTTATTATTCTTGTAAAACGTCGATAATAAACTATGCTTCACATTACCTTATTATTCTTGTAAAACGTCGATAATAAACTATGCTACACATTACCTTGTTATTCTTGTAAAACGTCGATAATAAACTATACTTCACATTACCTTATTATTCTTGTAAAACGTCGATAATAAACTATGCTTCACATTACCTTATTATTCTTGTAAAACGTCGATAATAAACTATGCTACACATTACCTTATAATTCTTGTAAAACGTCGATAATAAACTATACTTCACATTACCTTATTATTCTTGTAAAACGTCGATAATAAACTATGCTTCACATTACCTTATTATTCTTGTAAAACGTCGTTACTAAACTATGCTTGAGCAGTAAAGAGAGCGTAACATTTAGATGACGTTGCCTAAATAATGGGAAAATAGGTTAGGAATGGTGACGTCTTCACTTTGCGGAGATACAGTGGTGCGATTGAGAAGGCGCTCCATTGCTTTCCCATCTAATTGTAGCATTAGTAAAGTTAACACAACAGGTACAGGTTTCGTAATGTACGGCTCTAATCATAACCTTATTTACACACTTATGTAAGCTAATTAAAGGAATAAAAGGAAACGTAACAAGACACATATTAACCAAATATTTAGGACCTATGAAGATGTATTTACAGGTTAACATTTGGGACCTTCATGGCATATTATGTGTTGCAAGTAGTAGTAAAGTCCCCAAACAGATAATAATAAATCCAGAAGGTAGTGTAAGGGGCGGTGACATATGGGTAGGATTATTAAATGTCAATTGTACTGTTCGCAAAATAATTGAGTTTTTGACTTCATATATTAGCCACGCCCCACCATTTCCAGACCTTGCTACCTTAGTAAGGAAGGCAGAACTGTACTCAAGTATATAGGAATGTACCTAACAGAAATGAAGATGAGTATGTTAGGAATTATTAAATAACTTTTATTGAAAGCTTTTACTTCATAAACCCTCACGTAATACTAATGAGGAGGCGTGGGTGTACTGAATTTAGAACATGAAATGGTCTGAATATTAGAAAAATCGATTTGGGAAGGGTAAAATTTAAATAAAATGCCTAAATATTGGAAAAATATATTAGAAAACGTGACGTGATCAGGCTTACTGAAGATCATGTCATAATAAGAAAATGGCGGTGGAGGGACATTTTTTATAAGAATATTTTCCCAATCAATATGTTTTAAAGAAATATTTTATTAAGAGTATTTCAGTGCATATAATTCTATAGCTAAAATTGTTTTTGTTTATTTTCCAAAATCATAGGTTTCTAAATTAGAATATACCTGAGTTAATTCATCCCATATTTCGAGTTATTTTCTACACGTTGTGGATTTTCTTACTTTACGTTAGGTTATAACTCAGAAACGAGCAAGATGATGCTGAAATCATGACACGACAGCTGCAATTGAAGGATATGAATGGGAAGAAACGATATAATGGTTATTGGTCAAATTATAGATTAATAAAATTCATCAATTATACCAATTACAATTAATATTATAAATTTCAATATTTATGAAATTTGACTTATATAAATTAAAACCTATATAATTTATATTCTTCATAAATTATAACCTTAAAAACACATTTATTAAAAATCCAACCGACTCAAAATATCCTTTATAGCTACTTCCACTTACTTTTGCTCTGGACTGCACCATTGGTAAAATTAAAAACAGAAGTACAATCTGTTAAATGGATGGCTTTAATCAGGACCTTATTTACACGTTCATGTAGCTAACTAATTACAGAACGGAAAATATTCAAATTATGTGATATATATGTGACAACAAATCTTGTAGGTAGGCTAATATCTTGGTGCCTAGAGTCATGTGGGAAGGTGAAGACGGCCTTGGAAAAGCGGGCGGTGAAGTTTTCGTAGGGTTAGGTTGTTCTAAATCAGGCTTGTCCAACTGGTGGCCTGCCAGGCTATTCTGTGCGAACCGCCAATAGTTTTTAAACTTAAAGAAAAATAGTTATTGAAGATCTCTGCTCTAAATGATATTCACTTAAGGAGTTCAAGGCCATTTGGAACAGTTTTTTTGCTGACGCATGTCTGCTCTGTACAGAACCCATACTTTCCCCTTCAAGTTTTGAATACTGTAATTACTACTTCATTAAATGATTTTAGTTATTTCAGGCATGATATTACTATGTTGCCCATCCCACAAATCCTTTTTCTTACTAACGTTGTTGTTCTCCTTACAAGAAACAGAAGCTCGGACAATAGCTGCAACAATCTTCTCCATGCGCCACGTGTTCGTTACGAGCAATCTTCTTACAACTATGCACAGCAAACCTATAGCATTTGGTTCCATATAGTGCACAATAAACATACAATAAACAAAGACATCTCAGACATCTCATTTATCATATTCAAAGTTTTCCACCAATTTATACTTTTAGTATTCTTTAGATCACTTCACTAGTTAAACACTGAAACAAGATGTTTATAAAGATAGCCTGGATAAGAGGTTCTTAGGCTCCCCGAAATGACAGTTCCCCAACAATCTCCCTGGAGCATCTCTCTTACCCATGCAAAGTAATAAATACTGGAAACACATCAATGTTCTATATTCACCCGAGATATGTAAATGCAATTTTATCCAGTTGCCGAGGGATCGCAATCTACCTGAAGCAAATTATTTATAATTTTAATAGAGATACTTAGAAATTTATTTACGTCGAGCAGAAGAAGCAGTGTTATTGTTTTCTTTCTTTCTATATTCAACTTTTTATCTAAATAAAGATCTATTTTCCCACAAATGTTACGCGGAATTATCCTCTCCTAATGGAAATGTATGCACGCTGAGAAAACATTAGGATTTACACATAGTATTACCAATACGCTATATCTGCAGCTTAGTGTTATTATGTGTTTTACCTGAATAAATTATCCTATGTGGAGAAGGTCCAGACATAATAATTTCGGACACTCGTTTGTATTACAATTTACTCTACCCCTTTAATGGCAGCGAGTTAATGAAACCACTACAAAATTTGTTTACAATAATTACTGATTGAACTACGTCGGTGTTTACATAAATAGTTAAAATATCACAGCTGATACCAAGTACTAACACAACACTATAACCATTTTATAAATAGTTGCTCTAAAACACACAGAGCGCTTCACTGTCACTTTGTGCACCAAATTAAACCCAATTATAATCCAATATACGACATTGCATCTATTGTAGGTTGTCACATAATCAAGAACATTGTGCATAGGCTACAACTACTGCTTGCATTATGGGAATATTATATGGTAAGCTTACATTAAGGAAACTTTGCATTTATAACCAAAGCAAGACGTTATAGTAATGTTATATCTCTTCATGAAGCCCACCATAAACTAAACAAAAAAATGTGTGTCACGTCCCTACAAAAGAAATTCGTCCCCGCATCCGATATGTCTACATATATTTCAAGACTGTTTGTTATTTATTACCAAAGTTAATTTATCATCGAATGCAATTCAATATTTTGACAGTCCTTGTCATGTTTGTAGGAATGTATTCATATTATCCTCTAACTCTGCGATCTCTCAAGGCCAAGTTCACGGTTACGTGGTTCGCACTATACTAAATTTGTTTAGCATGTTCGATCCAGTTTAGAGCAAAACCAGGCTATAAATGGTATACGCACTCCTACAACCCCGACAGAGAGTATGTATGTGTCATTTGTACAACCCTACACACGCAAGCCATGATTCGTCAATAGATTCGAAACCGACGATCGATTGTTCACGTATCTAGCTTAATCAACCATATATAATTGTCAATAATTTCTTAATACTCTTAGTTAAAATAACTTTAAAACTACAAAATAAAACGTAAAAAAGGGGATTTTAAACTTTTAATTACTTAAATTTTTAAAGACATTCGCAGCCTGTTAAAAATATTTTAAAATATACTCTACCAGGACAGCTTTTAATTCAGTTTACCTATAGTTATCAAGCCGTGTACGTGTGAACACATTTTTGGAACTATAAGCTGACCTTGCTTAACGCTTATTATTAAATATTAAAAGTCCTGAGGGTATTTTCTTCTGTGAGCTGGATAAAGCAGGAAAAACGGAAGGGGGACTTTCTGGAACGTGACTCACTTAGGAATATGTAGGAAGCGCTCGAGGGCTCTCAGTGTGCCTGTAATGACTACAAACATTAAGTTTTTTGAGAGTAAAGCGGAAATGTAAGTATAACTGATACAGGGCATTGGAAAAAACTAACGGATATAAAGAGTTATCGAAGTCCGCTGCTGTTACGTTCGACTGTAACAAAAAGTGGCATTCAGTGCGACTATGCGACACAAGTGAGTGCTTTAGTTGGAGAATGTACTTAATAGAAGGGTTTAATAGAATGTACTTGAAGTAGTTAATAATGAAGGAATGTAGTTATTTACAAAACCCTTATTACATGTCGGAAACCCTTCTGAATACGATTTTATTGATATAAGTTTATAAATATTTATCAGGATTCAAAACGGTAGGTTTTATTTTAAAATCTTATTAAAAATATATTTCTCAATATTATTATTTTGAATAAATTTTAGTAAGATTTATGGAAATATAAACTAAAATATTTAATATCTGTTAAAAATTATTGAGTAGTAATGGGCAGCATTAATTATCGGCAGTGGGCATGAAACACTTTTGTCCATTCAATCACATATATTTACTCAGGCTTTCAATGCTTGCAAGAAATAACCTCTTGAATTTGTTGTGCAACATTGAACGGGATGGGTTTAAGCAATTAAAAATGTAAACACGTTTGAATAAAACATTCACAGAGACACTGTGAAAAATATCTGGTGGCTTCGGCTGGTTGCTAAATATCAAACCGTCTACTCCTCTCTCGCATCTAGGCACAGCAGGTATTGAGCACAGTGGTTGTGGGGCCCGATACGTATAACATCGATGAACACTGAGTCAATGAGGCTCTACCACTCTAAACATCAAGTAGGCATCTGCGCTTCGACTGGCAAAATCTCTTGGTGTATCTCGCGACTTATACTTATTTTAAGGTGTATACACCTCTAAGGGCCATACGGAGGTGTGTTCTAAGACATTTGAGGAATTATAAGAAGAATGGCTGGGCTGATTACAGAATGATACGAAATGTTATACTGTGTATGGATCAAGCCTGACTTATAGACGAATCGTTTAACTGGAACTGGAACAGCAGGTAGTCGAGTGGTCTAGAACGCAGGCTACATGATACACACTACAGTTCAATGTAAAAATTAATTTTCATAACTTCCCAAACGTTCATGTTAAATCAGTAACATATAAACTTTCGTAGTAAGGAATGAACGAATCAGGTTTCCAGTAAAACCAATGTAGGAGGTTTTATACTGACATTGTAGAAATTACATGACCTTTAAGAAATTGTGAGTAAGGGACCGTAATAATAAGTGTCTACGCACGTGAGAGTGAATTTAAAGTTGTTTTGCTGATGCTCATTTAGCGCGATCATTCAAGTGCATGGTTGTACCTTGGAAGCTCCTTTATCTAGTTGCACAGGTATTTTCTTCGTTTTACCTGGCAGGACCAAAGAAATGTGACAATTTATTTAATATTCAACCGTACTACCCAACATGACATTAAGGGGAGTTGATATACAAATACATTACATCTGAAAACTCATGATGGACAGCAAAAACATTATTGTAACAGCTACAAATATTTAAATCCATGAAAGACTGAAATATTTTAGACCAAAATTAACGGACAAAGATACAAGGTAAGACCGTACCCTCACGTTTGGGCTTATATTAGGTTTGAGCCATATGACCCTCGCGCATAATAACATTATGATACGTATTATTGTTATTAATTAACTAAGACACAAATTTATTACCTTTAACTACACATTTAACTTTCTTATTTTAAAATGATTGCAAAGTAAAGTTCATACGTGGAATACGGCAGCTTATGACGTCAGCAAATCTACATTGTAGTAAAACGAATAAAATAAGCAGTGCCAACGAGCGGTTGTAATGCAATTACCGTGTAAGCAGCTACATGCACAACAATAGATATGCCTGACCACTGCGAATGGTAAACATCTATTTAATGATTACACATCTATTCATGCGTAGGCAAACAAATCGTTCTGGCCTAATGACTGTAAAATTTATTATTTCAATTGTTTAGCCGTACTTAATATGCACAAAGAGTCTGTAATCTGTTTTATTTAAACAATTATGTTTTAATTTATTTACGTGTTATTTTTTATATAATTTAAACAGTTATTGAATAATTATTTAAATAATTTCATACACACATTGAACTAAACTACATATATACAATTTCTGTATATATTTTCTACATGTATACAATATATATATTGAGGATCCTAGTATTTTGTTCTTGAAAATCCCTTCGATGTCAATCGTTTAATAATTTAATCGTCAGTAAGGAACAAAATTTTATTTAAAAGCATAGAAAAAGACAAAATATTTTACATGTATATACAAAATATTTTCCTGAACTGCTTTCGAAAGTCTGTGGTTAGCCCACTATCAAGCGGAAATTCAGTTTTCTACGTTTGAAAATGTAATGACAACATACTTCCGGAAGCTAGTTAGAAAATAAGTAATATAAAACAGGTAAGATTTTGATTGATATACAGTTATTACGAAAGAATATATATATATATATATATATATATATATATATATATATATATATATATATATATATATATATATATATATATATTCAAAAATATATTTTCTTATACAATAAGCAATACAACTGAGGATGTATAATCTACAAAAGATGACATGTAGTAGTTTGAAGCTGGAGCACCTTTCCATCTATCAGCCTTAGTTAAAACAATCTGTAGCAAAGTTTAGACTAAGACTGTTGCCTCCCCTCCTTATACTTTGAGTGTATTTGTGAAACGGTTATTGTGAAATCCTCAATGTGTGTGTCAATAAACATGTTTGTTTTAATGAGAAATTATTTTTAAAAACCTTTTGTGAGTGGCGAAACATGTATATATATATAATTATTTATATATATATATACTTCCCTTGGCCCCAAATAAAACACTAGTAATTATTGTATTTGAAACCTATTTTTAATTAATATAATTTAATGAGAAATTATTTTTAAAAACCTTTTGTGAGTGGCAAAACAAGTAAATATATATATATATATATATATATATATATATACATTAATATATATATTAATATATATATACATATATATATATATATATATATATATATATATATATATATATATATACTTCCCTTGGCCCCAATTAAAACACTAGTAATTATTGTATTTGAAACCTATTTTAAATTAATATAATTTACACTTGTTCTTACCAGTTGCTCAGCTGGGATACAACCAACCTCTTGTGTTGACATTGTTGAATCAACTATATTGATTACGGTCTGTAAATAAAAAAAAAAACGTTCTCGGGAATATTAAATTTTAATTGCTATCTTTAGCGTTAAACCTTTTAGATCAAACAAGTAACCATGAATATAGTACTCAACTGCCAAAAGTAAAATCAATATTGTATGAGTGAGTATTCAGTGGTATAACATTATTTTGTCACCACTATAAAAACATTTTATATGAAATTGTAACATGGATAAATATTTATAAACGGGTATAATAAATAAATATTCATAAATATTAAACTTAAACAGCTGATTTCCTCGGAAGTGCCCAGGTACAGAGTTACGGTTTATTCTCCCGCAGGGTGCAGGTAATCGTGGGTCGTATTTGACCCGAGTAGACCGCAAAATAAATTAGATAATTTGTCCTTTGCTTATAACAACCCTTAGGCTTCTTGCTTTAGACCAGGTACAAATTTCATTATTTATTACTTTTGAAGGTACAGAAACAATGTTATAAATGGTTTCGATGAGGTAAATGTCCCCTAAATGATTAACGTTAGACAAATGTATACTTACATTTTGTAAATTAAGAAAAGTAATTACAGGTTTCTTTTAATTGTAAAACTGAAAACGTTTTAAAGTTACTATCCAAACATAAAATATTAAATATATAATATATATAGTTCTCTGTATACAGTTCTGTGTTATAACCCACTCTCAGTTCTTTAACCTAGTTTTTTATTTATATGTTGTTTGATTTAATTGGTTTCACATTTCTATGTTTTTGTAAAAATGTGTTTTTTATAACCATTACTGTGTTTATCTTTTATATTAAAGAGTTTTTTTTATAATAAAATTTAAACAAAATTATTTTGATTTTCGGATTAATTACGCGCTTTGAAACTGTTAATTTTTCAGGTATTTAATTTCGTTTGATCTAAGATTAAATTTTGATTTGGTTTTTTCAAAGGTATTTGTTGTAATAGATACCCTTACGCTTACTGCCCTAGCCCCACGCCTCAGAGCCGAAAATTGGGAGGGAAACGACTACTAAACTTGTCAAGGTTAAACAGAAAAACTGAACGGGTTGGCTTCATGCTAAAACTTTCATTCTTTAACAGATCTGTATAGTTGTATATATGTGTTGTGAAAAATTATTTTAGGTTAAATTAAGTGATAACATATAACTTCATACAACAGCTGATTTTATGTTATAGGTTATGTTGTGGAAAAGCTGCTGTAACACCTAAGTTATAGTAACTTATTTATTTTGCATTACTAGGTTCAAATGTTAACCTTATTATTCAATTTTTTCTTGTTGTTATTATATATGTTAATTTATATTTCAATAACTTTCATTATAATTAATTCAATATATTTATAATAGCTAATATATGAATACTAGCTAAGGAAAGTTTTTCCAATGTTTGAATCAAAACTTCCTTAGGCGAGTCAAAACGTTTAAAAGTAGCCTTCAATCAAATTTGTTGAAATAAATATTTATTAAGTAAACGGTTCAACAATAAATAAACGTTTTATATTAATTGAATCCTTTATTTTTAACTACGTAACTATATTCCATTAAAACATCTATAAATACATTCTCCAAATGAGGTACAATTGTATATATGTTTAGCTAGGTATAGTTGTAGAAAATTCTTTTAGCTTAAATTAAGTTGTCACATACGATTTCATACGACGGATTTTATGTTATAGGTTATATTGTTGAACAGGTGCTTTACCACGTAGATTATGGTAATTTATTATACGTTACTAGATTCAAATGTTTAGATTGAAAATTTATTATCATTCAATATTTTTATGAGTTGTTTTACAATGTGGTATATTAATATGTTAATTTATATTTCAATTCTAATATAATTCAATATATTAATGAGTTATATATCTTTACTCCAATTTTTGAATCAATACTTCCTTAGGCACGTTAGAAATTTCAAGATTAGATTTCAATTAAATTTGATAATTAAAATATTTATTCAGTGACGTATTCTGTATCTAATAAACGTTTTCTAGTAATTAAATTCTTCATTAATTACTACAATAACTAGACTCTATTAAAACCTCTACTAATTACACTCTTTATTGTATTTACTCCTGCGAACTAATCCCATTGAATGCCATTTGGTCCTACTAAAACGACATTTTTCTGCAATTTAGATAACAATAGTATTTTTTCACGCAAATGTTGGCATTCAGTTAAACTGTTTGTGTGTGTTTAGATTAATACTAGTTGTAAGACAAAGCCGGGAGTTCAGATAAGTAGGAAGGCAATTACATGGGACAGGGATAGGCTGAAGTCACGCAGCAGAATTATTGGCTTCTTATTGGACTTTAGATAAATGACATTTAATTTCAGTACTGCCAGGGTTACCATAAACCTTCTGCTCACAGAAGTGTGTTTATTTATCCTTTAAATATACGGTAATCCCTGTTAAAATTTATTGCTAATACTTTTTTAATAAAATTAAAATTGGTTATTGTGATTATTAATTTCTAATAACAAAGAAATCCCTATCCAGCAGAAAATAGAAGGACAAATAAAAAATCTTGTTTATTGTGAAATCAGTTAGGAAAAATAGTGCTCTATTGTAACTAAATAAATTTTTTTTTGTTAACCTCAAGAGGAATTTACTTGCAAATTATTTACAAAAAATATTAGGCTTACTTGTTTTTTTTATTAGTCTCGTTTTCTATTTTACCGCAACAGCTGATATGTTGTGTGTCGTAAAAATATCAGCTGATCGATTGTACGCTCGCTACATGTCAGTTGTGAATGTTGTTCTAGGTCTGTGTTCGATTTTCGATCGAAAACCTGTATCGAGGTGTAATATTATTAGATTTATATCAACAACTAGAAGTTCGCTTTTGGGTAATTTAGAATATTATTTAAGTTTAGTGTCAAAATTGTTGGAATGGGAAGTAAATGAAGTGGAAAGTTACTTCTTCTGTATAGGTATTAAATATAAGTATTTTATAAAGTTTTTGATTGTGTCTCGCGTACGTTGTACTATCACTTTTTTTGCTCTGCCTACATATACGTTTTCTTTTCAAACAAACAAATGTTTCAAACAACTTAAAAAATCAAAAACTCTGTAGTTTCGAAATGCTCCTTATCCCACAACCAACCCTTATAATCCTTTATCAACCGTCCTAGAATTTCTCTCCCAGCCCCTATTGTATACTTACGAATTCAACTACAATCGTAATCATATTTTTGCGAATTAATATAATTCTTTTTCATTTTGAAGTATATTGCAACCACTTTGGGGTAAACCGCTTCGTGCAGGTGTATGGGAAACAGATTGGGTTAGGAGTGGGGAACCGTGCAGAAGTTTCTACAAGGACGTAATACTACCCTGACTGCTTACGTTTGGCCGATAGATAATAGTCGACGTGGACAGAAACTAGGTTGTAGTATAAACATAAATGGAAACTACAAAATTATTAAATAAAGAAAAATTGAAACTACCACAAAACTACAATTATAAACACAAAATTAAAGTAGTTTTTAGTATACAATAGTAAAGTGAATGTTTCCAGAACGTAGTCAACTGAAGTCTACCAACTGAAGACTTCAAGAAGGCACACGCTTCCGGCGCGATTGTCCAAGGCTAAATAAGGCTAGCGATTTTTCCTACAGTCACTATACAATATACGTATCTAATTTTAGGACATGCTGTGCTATGATGGGTAGAACAGGGTTGTGAGAGGCAATCGTTGGGCAGCTTAAGGCAACAGTACTCTTGCAAAATTTTACAACCATACGCATTACTTGCGCACTATATGCTCCGCTCTTGGCTCGGCCGCTACTAGCCAATCTGCGTACTACGACTCTCGCCGTTCTCTCGATGCGTTTTCAGACTGTGCTGCCTGACAGCAAAACGTGTACAGCTGTATGTTCTGAAATTCCACTTCACTAAGCATCGGTCTGTATGTATGTGATTTTTACACAGAATGAATAACTGTGTTTTTGCTGAATAACAGAAAACCAATGTTTGCAGAACTGCATTGATTCTTGCCCCTATCGCCCCTCAAGGACACAACGAAATTTATACTGCAGTAGCTATACGGAATAGCTTAAGAGGTTTGAAGGGTTAGAAATAAGAAGGTAAGAACCTTCTTTCTAACTGCATCAGAGTCTTCTTAATTTGTTGGAATAAAAACGTAATGAATTATATTGTTTAAAATGAAAATTTTAGATCTAAGTCAGAAGGATTGCGTAAATATCATGTTAGCAAAATCCTAACATGAAGACATTGTTAAGAAAATCGTTGATAGCAAATTTAAGAGAATTTATGAAGAAGAGTTTCAAGTCAGAGGCTTTAGTTGGCCGCCATATTTAGTGTCAATTTCATCCATTAGCTCACACTCGTCTTATATACGTCATGTTCAAAATTCAATCGTTGGTAAAATACTTTTTATTTATCCACTCACATTTGAATACATTTTTTAAAACATGTCGTATGTGATACTTAATAGTAATACATATTATTATTAGATTATTAAATTAAATTATAATTAATTGTACTTTCATATGAGAGAAAAACTTTTCACAAAAAGAAATAGTTATGCAATATAGCTATTTTGTTCCATTATTCTTAAAATAACTGATAACATACGATTTCATAAAACAGTTGTATTAATGTTATAGGTTATGTGATAGAACATCTGTCATAATTAGGAAGCATTTCTCGAGTATTTTGTAATACTTTCTCTATACACCTGCCCTAGCTCTAAATCGGGTGTGCACATTGAGCCTATAGAGCATTCTTTATCCCCACTTAATGTTAAGATGACGTTCTGAAACGCGTTGGGTGTGAATAATATGAATGCAATTAATTTACATAATAGCCTACAAGAGAATGTCTCGGAGTCCTTAAATAAATGTTCTGCTTTCAGCGACGGATTAAGGGAAAGGCTTTGCAATATAACTTGTGTAATTTAATAATCTTCTGCAAACTATTTGAAGTTGACTCTACTGTCGCAATGTATTCTGTGGTTGCATGTTACAAAAGTAAGTAATTACTTAAACTTTAACCCTCGAGTGAAGCTAGGACTTAGTTTTGTTACACAAGCGATAACTTTGTAATCATTCTATTGGACTTATTACATTAAATGAATTAGTTTAAACATTATAAACCTTTCTGGAAGGTAATTAAGTTCTACAAACTTAGGTAAATAACTGTATCAATGTAAAACAATTAAAAAGTAGACTTTTATTTCACGATTTAGTAAATATTGAAGCCCCAAGTAATATACAATATACTTGTAGATTATATCAGAAGCATGCTTATATACTTTTGAGGAAACAAATGCTTTGTGTAAATATTTACCGAAAGGAAAGTTCTGTAAAAAAATATACTGAAATCTTTATCGTTGTGAAAATAAACATTAAAACATGTTGAACACAAACTGTCGAGCTCGATGCTATATACAGAAAACGAATGGAGATATCTTGCTATGTAGACAAATTTGACCTGTGATTACCCTACCAACTGTGAAGGCATAATTAAAAATGATTTTACTAGCTAGGCAATCCTTGGTTAGGAATATATAAGATATAACCTAGGTAGACAAACGTTATCTATCCAGTATATAACGTATAATTTAAATGTGATGCTAGCAAGGCAAACTTTAAACTACTCAGCCTGGATAGGCGTAATGTACATAGCCAAAGATGATGTCTGTTATTTTGTTAGTGGGTTCTAAAGTATTTTGAGTTTTTATGTCTAGTAAGGTTTTAGTTTTGTGTTAGGACTGAGTCATCTGATTTTCCTTTTTTATGATATCCTTTCTGATTTTATTCCTTTACTCCGTCACCTAGCAACCGCGTGTTGTTATTTGTTGCTTTTATACATACGTTTTGGTATCACTTGGTAACAAAATCACTACTTACTGATATTTTTAGCAGACGCATTTCGCAATAGATCATTGCATTGTTCAAAGCTGTGAGTCACGGACAAGACTGTTGCTCAGCTGTGTTGTATTAGTGTGAGTCTGTGGTGGATTAATGTTCTGTTATGTGTGGTTGGTGATTAGGATGTTAAATATGAGTTTTAATGTAGTGTTTAATTGTGTTTTATGGTATAGAATGAGTTATGCTAGTTTATTTGTGTTGGTTTACATATTGAAATTTACTGTTGTGTTTAGTTTATTGCTGTTTTTGATGAAATGTAGAACTTTTAGATTTGTGTCAATGTTGGTGTAAGTGTCTAGCTTTGTCTGTACATGTGTATTGAAATTTGTAGAGGGTTTTGTATTTGTTATGTAATTTATGTGTTATTTGTATCGTGAGGTTTCTCCCTGTTTAGCCTAGCAGTCGTTACATATGATCTTGTATAATCCTGGTCTGTCTTGCTTGTTCTGGAGTGTTTTTCTGTTATATAGGTGTGTCTTGGTTGTTTTAATGGGGACTTTATAATTGGGTTTTCCAAATATGATACGTTAATGTTATTTAGGTTTGTTTTTGTGTATTATTGCTGTTTTTGTGCAAGTTCTATTTGTTTATATTATTACTAAAAATTCATTCTTCAGTTTTAAATTCATTCTTTTATAATGCATCCGCATTAGATTTTATGTAAGTCCTAATTTAAATAAAGTACTCCTTGAATAATAATGAAACTTTGCCAAGTCTTGCGATACAATGAATCTTTCTCTCTTTTACACATTAAGCTTAATTATATGTGCAATGACGTTTTATTAGTTATTTGGGAAAATCATTCCAAATCATTCTATGAAACCTGTATGATTTCTTGAAAAAATCTTACTAATTAAAAAAAATTTTTTTTAAATTATGGACACAAATTTCGAGTGTAGAAAACGAGATAAAATCAGCCTAAAGTAAGCCCGGAGCAAATGTCAGTCCCCAAGGCTGCAGGCTTTGATAAATTCAGAGCGCAGAGTTTCACACAAATAACCGCACAGGATTCAAATACCCTTTGTTGTACACAATACTCCAGGCATTGAATGCTTCAATCAGTATTTGCAGAGGATTTTCACATCTGAATACAAGACTCCATGTCTCTCTGACGCCGATATTCCCTGCCGGAAGTCAGTATTTCATACGTTATGGCAGTATCCAGTTGTAACGATATAAAGTTACTGTAGTATCATTTGTATCCCAAATGGAAAGACGGCAATTTCAATGTGTTTTATGGGTCGGTAAACTACATTTCTGAACACGTTTTGAAAGTAAAACTTCATCACAATAAAATTACATCTAACATCGATGTAACACACCTGTATAGTTCTAAATATGTGCTTTATAAAACTATTTTATCTTAAATTAGGTGATAACGTATGATTCCACACAACAGCTGATTTTATTTTAGATCTCGTGTTGTATAACAGCTTTTACAGTTGTATAACAGCTGTTGTATAACACGTTTGTTATATCACTTTTTTTAATGTATAGTATGCAACGCTAAACACTCAAATATAACTGTTTGGTTGTATATATGCAATGTATACAATTGTTTTAGTTAAAATTAAATGATATGACTTCACACAACAGCTGATTTTATTTCATAGGTTATGATTTGGAACAGGTGTTTATACTCAGAGGTTATGTTATATTTTTACATTCAGGTAAAATATATTTTCTTGCTATGTCCCTACAAAGTATTGGCCATTATTTTGTTGTCAGTAAAAATTTAAGTAAAATATAGTAATAGGTTTTTCTTACTACTGTACCTAATAGAATACAAGCTCATTTGGTTACATTATAACCATTTTACATTTATAACAGTATATTTTCTAAAATGTAAAAATATTCAGTAGACATGGTTTAGACCTGACCTAAGTAGTGGACACGATATACACAAGAATTTTATCTTATTATTTAAAAATCTAAAAAATTGTCACTGCGTAAAAATAAAAACAGAATTATATTATATTGCGTAGAGGTTTGTATTGGTTTAAGAAGTTTATTAAATTTTAAAACACTTCTTCATTATTAAAAGAATTAAAAATTAAGTTGTTATTAAAAGAAATGGTTTCTCATTAAAAGATTATACTTCTATTTTAAGACAGAAATACATTCTCATTCTTTCGTTTGGTTTATGGTTTTATCTATGTGTTTAACTGTAGTTTGGCTTTGATTATTCCGTATCTCCTTTTATTCCACACTGTGTATACCCATCACTGCAATACACTCCATATATTTGGCAAATTTTTTTTTGCATTTCATGCATTTAGAATGTGAGTCTCTGACCTTAAAACTCGTCATTTGTGCAATTTTTATAGCTTAACATGTGTCTTTCTTGGTATATATGCGAGTTAACTTTCGAGGACTAATCACGGGGCCTTCATTATCGACCATCAACTTAGACTCTATATATGATTTAAACCAAATGATAATTATTTTTCTTCATGAAAGTCAATGAGTTATAGATAAAAATATATATACTGACGAAGTTTTTCATACAAAATTCATAAAATAAGAAATCTACCACCGTAATACACAGCCAACCCTGATTTTCAATTCATGAGTCTAAGCAGGGACTGTTCAAACTATGGCTTAACTGTTGGGCGCTAAAATAGTTTTTTGCGTTTTGGACGGTTTTACTATTTTTGAAAGTTTCTGTCCATATTACTTATTACTTTCAAATTTAACAGTCTTCCCAAAAAAGATAAAAACTCCTTAAATAAATTATATATATAAGGGTAAAGGACTGTTTGTAGCGATATTTGTTGTAAAACGAATATTTCTTGCCATCGAGGTAGACTGACAACACAATGTCAAACCAAAGTACGCTCCAAAATTCGAATTTATTTATAACATAAACTTTATCACCAAGTTTGGAAGTGGATTTGTTCACCCTGACCTATCGGGACTAGAGTTTATTGATTTACTGGAAAGGCGAATATCTTAGTGCTTGTTTTAAAATTATCTGCGTTCTCAGACTTTATTCCATACGCTAAACCCACAGCGTTTAATTGCTTACTTCCACTATAAACTGCTGTCCTCTATGATACAGGTCGGTTCTTTCGTAAAACCTTATAAATATCTTAAGGGACACTAATATGAAACAAAAGTATTGGCAGAGCAATGATTGTACATTGCCAAAAGTCGATCGATATGATCTTGGGTCTCCTGCCATACTTTTACATTAAACTGTCGATAAGGACAGAAGCTAAATTTTAGTATCAAAAATCTGTATTGAAGAAATCCAGAGACAATGACATTTGGAAAATATAACTATAATTAAAGTCGTTGCTAAGTAACGGAAAATATAAATAAATCCATTTTGCTAAAACGAATCGTATGTTTGGATCAAAACAAAAACTATGTGTTTCTCATACGTTGGCTAAACATTGTTATTCCTTTACGTTGTCTATGTATTGGTATGCCTTTACATTGCTTATTCAATGTTATACCTCTACGTTGCCTACATATTGTTATGCTTTTATATTGTATATACATTGTTATGCCTTTACGTTGCCTACGTATTGGTATGCCTTTACGTTCCTACCCATTGTTCCTTTATGTTTCCTACCCATTGTTCCTTTACGTTGCGTATGCATTGTTAACCCTTTACGATGGATACGCATTGTTATCCCTTTACGTTGCCTATACATTGTTATCCCTTTACGTTGGCTACGCATTGTTATCTCTTTACGTTGCCTATATATTGTAATTTCTTTACGATGGATACGCATTGTTTTCCTTTACGTTGTTTACCAACTGTTATACTTTTACGTTTACTACTCCTTGTTATACCTGTACGATGGATACGCATTGTTATGATTTTCGTTGCCTACCCATTGTTATGGTTTCACGTTGGCTACGCATTGTTATTCCTCTACGTTGTCTGTGCATTGTTACCCCTTTATGATGGATACGCATTGTTTTTCCTTTACGCTGTTTATGCATTGTTATGGTTTTACGTTCGCTACGTATTGTTATACCTTTACGATGGATACGCATTGTTATATCTTTACATTGGAAACCTATTTTTATTGCTTTACTTTGGCTACGAATTGCTATGCATCTACGTATGCCTATGCGTTATCCCTTTACAATGGCTACGCACTGTTATGCCTTTACGTTGCATTCAAAGAAAACAAGTAATTTAGTCAGAAATTAGCCTCATTTTGTGGTTAAGGTAATTACTAAATAATAAAGCACAGCAACGTATAGTCAATAATTTATTTTCTCATACGCATTTCAATGAGAAGGCAATCATCATTAGTATTTCTCTTCTAAACCACACCATCGTATAGTCAATAATTTATTTTCTCATACGCATTTCAATGAGAAGGCAATCATTATTAGTATTTTTCTTCTAAACCACAGCATCGTATAGTCAATAATTTATTTTCTCATACGCATTTCAATGAGAAGGCAATCATCATTAGTATTTCTCTTCTAAACCAAAACAAAATTTAATTATAGTTTGCAATTATTTGTTGTTATATACTTTCTGACCGAATAACTTCACAAAATATGAAATTTCTTTTTGATGATGATATAAACACAACTAACAAATGGAGAAAATAACTGCTGTATAGAATTTATTGCTAATGGATTGTGAAAATCGGTTGATTAAATAATCTTCCACGCGACTATCTCATGTTTCACGAGGTTATTGATATTTAATTTTATTACAAATCAGCTGGCTGTTAGCGTGATGCAGGTTCACAGCTGACCGTTAACAATTTTTGTTCACGGGGTCACGAGTATGTTACGCGAGAAAATAGATAAAAACCATCAATGAAGCGGGTTGAATGTCGAATCAAAATATGATATTGATAATTGCAGATCTTTATGAGTTTTTAAACCGTACACACACTAGCATACCATTTTATATGTAAAGAAAAAGATAAAAGTATGTCAAGTGTTTCACTCGTTAGCGCCAGATAACAGAAGAAATAAATATCATGACCAAAGAACATGAAAAGTGACTTCACCTGCATTCAAGTACAGTGGCTTTTCAACTTGTGTTGTGCTGTGCTAATTCTAATATATGTAACTGTTAATGTCCAGACAAGAACTTAAAGAGTCATTGGGCACGTTTGTTTATATGAGTATTTAGGGTAGGATAATCCAAGAAAAGTTAATGGTTGGTTTAATAAAACCAGTTATAATAATAGTAATAATAATACCAATAAATACCCCTATAGACCAGAATATCCAACTATCACGACGATAGGAAAACCAATACGAAAATACTACAGCACAGTTTATGGTATGAGGGAAATAAAAAACCACACGTAAAGGCTTGATAATTTGAGTGTAAGGTTTTTTGGATTTTAGGCGAGTGATAAAATATCAAAAAAGAAATATCAAATTATACTTACATAATAAAAAAATAAAAGGGATTATTTAACCTCCTGAATTGGGATACTTAAAAAAACTCGTTAAGGTGAAAAAATCAAAACCTTATAGTATTCCTTAATTATGTAAAACTGTTTAATTTATTACAAATAATGACATTATTAAATCAATGTATGTGATATAATTGTATTAAAAACGAGTATTATTTGAGGGTCGGACGCTTCCACCAAAGTGAACGAAACTTGCAACAAGGTTTAAACTCAGGTTAGCGATAAGAAGGGTGGGGGGTTGTCAGGTAGTAAAAGTCTCCCATTACAGTCACGTCAGTCGTGGCAGCAGCGCCCTATGGCGTAGAGTTCGATATGGAATTCTAGTAAGATGGATAAAACATGAGTTAAGCTTTGAAATTTCCTAGGGTGAGAACTTTGACATAATTTTATACAGTTAGCTTCCTGCTTCAAGTTTGTTCTTGCCTAGATTTTAGCGGAAGAATATTTCCTACTTTTATATATTTATAGCAATTAAAATAATAAGGTTTGTATATAAGATAAAATATAATGTTTGTATAAAAACAAAGTAACTAGCATGATAGAATAATGTTATTAGGACGAAACGTATTTCCCAATA
The DNA here is from genome assembly GCA_036971475.1 of Prosapia bicincta. Taxonomy (NCBI): domain Eukaryota; kingdom Metazoa; phylum Arthropoda; class Insecta; order Hemiptera; family Cercopidae; genus Prosapia; species Prosapia bicincta. The sequence goes on along the minus strand of JBAIZL010000002.1, from coordinate 77,570,241 downwards.
AATACTAGGAACTTTGCAACATAGAACCAAAGCGATTCCTAATGACGTTTACATTTTAAGGAATAATAAATCCTGAACGTAAGTAAACGCAACGGACCCATGTGTGAGCTAATGCAATATTATTACCCAACAAGATCCACTACAGTGCATTTACGTAATTATAATTATAGAGAGAACGCAATAAGCTTCCCAGTGAATAATTCCCATTAATTTGACCATGTTACCCCTCGTATCTCCTGTCAGCACCATAATTCCTGAGGTACATTGAATGAAATGGAGCAGCCACTGTGCAATTATACGGTGCATCCTGCGGCCGCCAAATCTACCCTTCAAAGTAACTGTCATAAATACAAGTCGGCAGCAGTTTGCATGTAATAGAGGCTCATGCATTCCATTAACGACTTAATGCTTTTAATAATTCTTTAACTTCGTCTTGTTAGGAAAGCATTAATTCTTTTAATTTTCAACTGTTCACAAAATATGTACTAAGTTGTAACGCCTTTATAGGTGAAGGAACTCTAGGTTGGTCATTGATGGGTTGGTTATTAATGTATCGCCAACAGTTTGTAGTTTCATATTTATTCCAATACACTCTGTTGTTTATGGCTCCAACACATTCGATCGTATAAATGGCCCATAAATATGTTCGGATGTGATTGTATGTCTTTAATTATGTGACTATAGATTCTTCAAGTATTTAAAGCGTATGTTTAATGTAGATTCACTGAGGCTTTTCGTGTCAGTATTTCATCATCATTTCTTGTATTGCTTTCTTGCCATATACTTGAGCTGTAAATATTGGAAACTCACATTATTGCATTAATGACCCTTACAAGTTCACGAGTAGTAAGTTATATAACATCTGGCTGGAACTATACCTTTGTATTTTACCTTAGGTAGATGTTTTTCTCTCGTTTATTTAATTCGTCTTCTTTCTCTACTTTAATCGTCAGACCACAATGTTTTAGGTTGTAAATTTTACGTTTTGTAAATTTAAAAAAATCTGTAAAATAAACGTGATATATTTTCTAAATTAGTATCAAAGAAACAAATATTTTATAAGGCTTTAAAATTTTCATTTAAATTTTACAATTAACACTATAAAAAAAATATAACAATAAAATGAAAAAAATGATAAAAAGTAAGAACATATGATTGGCTCTGGCCGTAGGTTAAAGACCTCTGTAACGGGAAAATAAATCTCTTAGGGATGTTTCCGATACGAAAAGGATCAATCTCCCCATTACGCACTAAGTGCTTTAAAATTACGGAAGCTCCGTTATTTCGAAGAGTTCTTGTTTGGGAGGGTTTTCCCATGAAACCGATTTAGCTTTTTTATATAATTATACGTATTGCCTCCAACGGAGCGACGAATAGATTAACCCTAAATACAACAGCAAATAATTTACTCTCTCGCTACATGTGGTTGTCACTTGACCTCGTTATTTATACAACTTCTTGAAATTGCCTTTGATTTGTGTTTCATGTTGCTATGTATTACATTCAGAACCTAAAACTAAACTGAATTTAGTTATTTCTCTAAGTTTAAACGACCGTGACGTACTCCAAGTCAAAAACTACTAATTTCAGAACGTTTTTGCTTTTAACAATAATCCTCTGTTTAAATAATAAGTAATTCTAAAACCATATATATTGATATATCTTACGCTTTACAAGGTGTGTTGTCATGTTAGGTTAAGTTAGGTAAGCTTATGTCAGGTAATGGTAGGCAAGGTCAGAGGTTAGGCTAGGTAAGATTGGGTTAGATAATATTATGTTGGGTAACGTTAGGTTAGGTTAGATATTGTTAGTTTAGATTAGATTAGGTTAGGTTAGATTAGGTAAGGTTAGGTTAAGTAAGATTAGGTTAGGTAAGGTTAGGCTAGGTAAAGTTGGGCTAGTTAATTTTAAGTTTGGTTAGATAAGGTTAGTTCGGTTAGGTAATATACACAGAGTCTAGTAAAACCTGGGGTTTGCCGAGTGTGTGATTGTTGAAAACCAAATTAAATAACGATCACAGAAGAGCTAGGCGTTTTCGATTAGAGTTTGGAAAACGCAAGGTTCCGTCTTTAACGCTTTATAAATGTTGATTTTGGAAAACAAATTATAAATACTTTTCTTGCTATTAACGATTGCCGTAATAAGGTTAGGTTATTGAAGTTCCTTTTAGATAACATTAATCATGTTTTTTAAGTAAAACCTAAAATTTAAGGACTGTGTGATTGTTAAGCGAACAATTACCCCAGAAAAGTTCATACTTTTAAAATAAAGGGTAGGTAAATCTTAAGTTATTTTGATTGTGACTAGAAAACATTGAAGTACCATATTGTAGCACGTGTAGTCACTCAGATAGGAATGGCTTCAAATATAAACGACACAAAACTCTCAAGGCTGTTCATCTAGAAAGTGCTATCGTCACACAGACGCATGTTGGTTCTCCCCCTCCCCCCTCCTGAGCACTAAGTAGCCGAGAGTCGCATCTCATCGGAGTAGAGCACAAAATAAATGAGATGATTTTTCATTCCAGAAGAGGCAATTCGTTGGAGGTTTCACCATCCTTTAGGCCAGAGTCATACATTACTTTTCATAGCAAAAGAAAGTAAGAATATCAAAGTTTTAGACAATATTTCCTAATATTGGTCACCAAAGAATGTCTCGTTGTATGTTATTAAGCAAGCGTACTCCAACATGCATTTACAGTAGGTATTTAAATAATGAAATAAAATTAAATAATACATATGTATGTCTAAACGAGAATATATATTAAATTGACAACAAATTTTTAAAAAAGGTACAAGGGATTACATCATGCAATAGGTTTTTCAAAGATATCTGATTTTTTATATACGTTTCTAATGTCTAATTTTATTCGCAGGCATGTGTGTGTGTGTGTGTGTGTGTGTGTGTGTGTGTGTGTGTGTGTGTGTGTGTGTGTGTGTGTATGTGTGTGTGTATGTGTTTGTGTGTGTGTTTGTGTGTGTGTGTGTGTGTGTGTGTGTGTGTGTGTGTGTATGTGTGTATGTGTGTGTGTGTGTGTGTGTGTGTGTGTGTGTGATACACACCCCATGATAGTACGCACCTAATGATTTTTTAGGTATATCTGCGTAAATAAAAAATAAACATACTTCAAAATTTTGTAAAATATTCTCTATTTATATATGAAACATTCTTATAAATTGCATTTACATAGCAATAAACACATCAAAATGAAAAATAAAATTTAAACAATTGTCAAGTGCGTACTCTTGTCTTACTGGGAGGGTAAGAGTACGCAAGTGGGGTGGTTAAAAGTACGCACTAATAGTGATCACAAACAAAGGGGTCACTACCTTCATAAGCCAAGCAATCTTCTTGCTTACGTAATCTTCGGTTACAAGAAAAACTCGTGAAGCTAAAAAAATTTAAACCTTATTGTATTGTTTGATTATGAGTCTTGGCAGCAGCGTTCTCTAGTGTAGAGTTTTATACGGAACTCTGGCAAAATGTGTAAAACATGAGTTATGCTTAGAACTATCCTAGGGCGCGAACCTTGAGATAACTTCATACAATTTGTTTCCTGCTTTGCGTTTGTTCTTGCCTTGGTGCAAGCGGAGGAATATTCCCTACTTTAATGCATTTATAGCTATTAAACTAAAAATGTTTGTATATAAGATAAAATTTATTGTTTGTATAAAAACGAAGTAACTTGCTAGATAGAATAATGCTAGTAGGACGGAACGTATTTCCCAATAATTACAACGAACATAGAATCAAAGCAACGTCTAGTAATGTTTACATTTCAATTTTTATTTTTATATTTTTTATTTTTTATATATTTAGTTGCAGCAATTAAACTTAAAATATATAAGATAAAATATAATGTTTGAAGTAACTAGCAAGATAGAATAATGTTATTAGGACGAAACGTATTTCCCAATAAATACAACGAACATCGCAACATAGAACCAAAGCGATTCCTAATGACGTTTATATTTTAAGGAATAATAAATCCTGAGCCTAACTAAACGCAACGGACCCATGTGTGAGCTAATGCAATATTATTACCCAACAAGATCCACTACAGTGCATTTACGTAATAATAATTATAGAGAGAACGCAATAAGCTGGCCAGTGAATAATCCTCATTAATGTGGCCATGTTACCCCTCGTGTCTACTGTCAGCACCATAATTCCCGAGGTACATTGAATGAAATGGTGCAGCCACTGTGCAATTATACAGTGCATCCTGTGGCCGCCAAAATCTACCCTTCTTAGTAAGTCTCATAAATACAAGTCGGCAGCAGTTTGCATGTAATAAAGGCTCATGTATTCGTTAGCGACTTAATGCTTTTATTAATTCTCTAACTTCCTCTTGATAAAAAACCATTCACCCCTTTTGTCTGTCAACCGTGCACAAAATATATACTAAGTATTACGTTTATAACTGAAGGTGTCTTAAGGTTATGGATATAGCGACAACAGTTTTTAGTTTCTTGATTAATCCAATACGCTGTGTTGGAATTAAGCCTCGAACACATGCGTCCATATAAATACCACATAAATACGTTCGGATGTAATTGTGTGTATTTCATTATGCGCTTTTTTTCTTTAGGTATTTTAACTTTATGTTTAATGTAGATTCACTACTTCGTGTTTTCGTGTCAGTATTTCATCAGCATTACTTGTATTATTTCCTTGTCTTATTCTTGAGTTGTAACTTCAAGACAACAATTTGATTCGTGAACTCAAATTATTCCTCTAATGGCTCGCATCTTACAAGTTCATGAGTATCAAGTTATACAGCATCTGGCTGAAACTATAACTTTGTATTATATCTTAGGTTGATTCTCCACTCTCGCTCATTTATTTCGTCTTTTTTGTCCACTTTATAAAATTTTTCCCGAGTTATAATTAGTTACTCTAAAACTCACAGAGCGCTCCACTGTCACTTTGTGCGATAATTAAATCGAATTTAATTCCAATATGCAACATTCCATCTATTGTAGGATGTCACATAATTAAAAAACATTGTGGAAACTTTACATTTCTAACTTACTCAAGACAAGACGTTGTAATGGTTTATTTCTTCATGATGCTACCTGTGTTACCGAAACATTCAATAACAAATTGCCAACCATAAAGTAAACTATCCCGTCTCTACAAAAAAACGTGTCACGTCCCTATAGAAGAAATTCGTTCCTCCAATGTCGATATATTTTTAGACTGTTTGCTATTTCTTGCCGAATCTAATTTATTATAGAATTTATCTAAAATCTAAACGTCTCTGGAAAGTCAATGTTTTGACAGTCCCTATCATGTTAGTAGAAAAGTATATATATAACCCTATACCTCCTGTCTCGCCTACTGCGATCTATTAAGGCCAAGTGCACGGTTACGTGCTGCGAGCTATACTAAATTTGTTTAATATGCTCGTTATAGTTTCGACCAAAACCGGGATATAAATGGTAGATACATTCCTAAAACTCCGACAGAGAGTATGTCTAATACATGTGTACGACCCTGCAGACCCAAACCATGATTCGCAAATATACTCGAGACCAGGGGCTTCACGTATCTAACTTAATCAGCTATATATTATTGTCAATAATTTCCTAATACTCCTAAAGTGATAGTTGGTAAAATCACTTTAAAACCACAAAATAAACAGTAAGAAATACATTTTTTATAAAATTTATTTTATCTATTTAAATTTTGAAACCCATTCACAGACTTTAAAAATGATTTAAAATATACTCTACAAGGGCAGCTTATAATTCGGTATACCTATAGTTATTAAGCCATGTACGTGTGGACACGTTTATGGAACTTAGCTTAACGCTCATTACTAAATATTAGAAATCCTGAGGGTATTATGTTCTGTGGGCTGAATGAAGTATGGCACACGAAAGGGGACTTTCTGGAACGTGACTTACTTAGGAAGATGTAGGAAACGCTCAATAGCTCTCAGTGGGCCTGTAATGACATCAAACAGGAAGTGCTTTGAGAGTAAAGCGGCCATGTAAGCTTAACTAATATATAAATAAAGTAGCATCATTGCGACTATATGACAGAAGTGAGTGCTTTAGTTGGAGAATATACTTAATAGAGAGTTTAATAGAATGTACTTGAATACTAGTTAATAATAGCAGTTAATAATTAAAGAATGTAAAACCACGTAACCTTGGTTACATAATAAAACCGCTATAGTATTCAACATATTTATATAAACATTTCCTTTGCTTGGGGACATATCATCTCATAAAAAAGTTATAACTTTGGCCAAAAGCCGAGTAAAGTTGGAAAAGTAAAAACGTTTGAATAAAACATCTGCAGAGACACAAGGGTATATATTCAGTTACTATTGGCTGCTAAGAGTGTTTGATTAAAACCCTTCCGTTGGATTTAAAAATCAAATCAATTTACAAGACCACAAAATCTTACGTAGCCTTCTCCATTATAGTTATTAATAATAAAAACTTTGAATGTGCAACAAAATAATGCAAGACAAGAAAAGGTATTTTAGAGAAACGACTATCACAAAATGTGGAAAATGGGAAAATAAAGAAACATTGAAATAAGTAAAACGTTTATAATATAATGATTGACGTTAGATTTATAAAAATTTCAAGATTCATAAAAACTGTATATGACGTGTAACTTGTGGTTGTGATCCAATTACCGTGTATATATAGTCAAATGAACAATGCATACGCTGCGATAGTCAAGCAGTGGAGCTGAAAGCGTTACTTAATTACGTCACGATATAACTATTCTGGCCCTATTAGTGTCAAGTGTTGCTATGCACAGTGACTGGAGCACAGTCGGAACACATACACTGGTTCTATTCTCTTTTATTTAAAGCATTCATTTTGTACTAGTTATTTATATACCCATATAGATTTTACTCAGAACTAATTAATTTTTAACTAACCTGTATCTATTTAGTAACAATTTGTAGTGAAGTAATATACGGACGTTATTGGGAAGTTATTAAGGGCACGAGAGAAAATAACACTGCTGCCTCTTGTCTACGTGGATTTAACCTCTTCCAGTAGGCACTGGATGTAGACACTGTAAGTTCTACACAAAAAGCGTTAATAAAACTAAAATCGGAATCAAACTTAACATCTACAATGGTTGCCAGATATAACTGAAATTATACAAACAAAGTTGCGTACAATTTTAACTAACCATTTTTGTATCTACATAAATTAAATGTGTTAAATTAATTTTTAATAATCAAACATCTGTACACAGTTAATAAATATAAAACAATCTTCCAATATGTAAACAAATAATCTCCTAAAGCGAATATTCCATGACGTACGCATAATTCCAGTATTTTTTCAGTATTTAATTAACTTCTCAGTGCCTAATCTTTGTTTATCAGCGTGGGACATTGTTCAAACAAAGTGGATGAAAGGAAGTGTTTAATAAGAGAAATACGAATACATAAGCCTCCGAGGGCAAAGAACTCTCATTCGAAATAGTTACTTTGTAATGTATGTGTTACAGCATTATAAAAGCATTAAAATTAGAAAGGTATTTTTCCAACGTCACTGACTACAAGGATACTAGGCGCGCATGCCCCAGCGTCATACTTGACACTCTTTTCAACCATTGACTGATAGTACATACAGACGACAGCTGTATAGTGACTAAGTTCTAGCTTGACTAACCTTTTCACTCTTATCTCCAAATTCATTTGTAACATTAGTTGTATTTTAAAAATCCGTATTACATAAAAAAGTATCTTAATATATCTCAAATTAATCTAATTTTCTCTTCAGTTTTTGTAGGGTGTTTAAAATTACATGAATTGATTGGCAGGTTTATGGTAAGTGGTGTATTACCATTCAAGGTAATCTCATTTGTATGGTGTTTTGTTTTGGCAGTAAATCTACAAGCTTATCCTAGGATACTAAGATGATAGATAGTAAGACTACTCTAAGCACATGATGAAGAGCTTCTTGATATATCTTATAGAGTAATTGGTATTTTCTCTTTTTAACCAAAAGGTTTTTATGGTGTATATCATTCAAAAATAAATAGAGATGGATAATAAGCACGATAACCATAGGCCTCCCCCATTGTTCCGAGACCGTAAAACATAAATTTAAATCCATTCGGACTATCAACAAAATTTTACCATAATTCACAGATAATGCTATTATTCCAAGTATACATATAATAAAAGAAGGGAATGAATCATTGTCTACCTTGGCAATGTATCTTATAGGTTACCTCAGGGTAGTAAGATAAGAGAGGGAAGAATCATTGTTTGCCTTTTCACGGTACCTTTTAGTTCATTCTAGGGTAGTGAGACAAAACAGGAATGAATCATTGTTTACCTTCGTAAGGTATCTTTCAATTTCCCTAGGATAATAAGGATAGACAGTATAGAATCATTGCTTACCTTTGCAAAGTGGTTGTAAGGTAATGTCAAGATAGTAGGATAGGACAGGAAAGAATCGTTGTTTACCTTTGTAAGGTATCTTTCAATTTCCCTAGGATAATAAGGATGGACAGTATAGAATCATTGCTTACCTTTACAAAGTGGTTGTAAGGTAATGTCAAGATAGTAGGATAGGACAGGAAAGAATCATTGTTTGCCTTTACAAGGTAACTTTTAATTTCCCTAGGATAATAAAAACAGACAGTATAGAATCATTGTTTACCTTTGCAAAGTGATTGTAAGGGTATGTCAAGATAATAGGATAGGACAGGAAAGAATCATTGTTTGCCTTTGCAAGGTATCGTTTAATTTTCCTAGGATAATAAAGATAAGCAGTATAGAATCATTGTTTAGATTTGCAAAGTAATTGTAAGGTAATGTCAAGATAGTAGGATAGGACAGAAAAGAATCTTTTAATTTATCCCAAAAAGATGTCTTACTCCTAGTAGATAGTAAGATGCCTACACTAGGCTTCAAGTTAATATCTCTTTTAAAATGATAGTTTTCAGTTGTACATATCGTGGTATACACAACTGCGTGACTTATTAGTGAATTATAAAGAATGCAATGCTCTAGAAACTTGACTCTGTCCCCTCATTCCTATAGAGAGCTTTTTATTTTAATTTATGCGGACTCTATATAACATTACGTATTCTGTAAACAAACAAGCTTTTATTTGTATACATTGATATTTTTTTTACTGGGAAAGATCCAAGATACACACTTATAATATATATTATTAAAAAAAAATGAATAAATTAAAATTGAAAAAATTACATTATAATAGGTAAAACATGTGTTTATGTAAATATCAAATAAACACAAACTTTCCCTAGTAAAAACACTGAGAGGAGGTGTCGAAAATTAATCCATCAACAACCTGTTCTTGCCTTAAGGCCTAAACTGAGTTTAGTATTTAATTAGTTTCGTAGTATTGCTTTCTTCGGGGTAACGACTCCTTAGCAGCTGTGGAAGGAGCAACAGCAGCTGTGCCTCGAAATTAGAAACGGAACGTGTTTTATTAGGATTGAACTATAGACCTAAACATATTTTACATAGCGAAATAATAAGTATTAAATACTACAAACAATATTAGAAGGTTAAATATAGAGATACACACACACTCACACACACACACACACACATATATATATATATATATATATATATATATATATATATATATATATATATTTATATATATATTTATATATATAAATATCGCAATAGGTATTCTTGTGTATTAATAAAGAACTAAGTCAAAATCCAAATACAAGAATTATAACTGAATTTACAATTAAAAGCTTTTCGTTGGCTAACAGTACCAACATCATCAGGAATATTAAACAATTCGTATTATATATATATATGTATATATATATATATATATATATATATGCAAACACACACTCTCACTTTCTCTCTCTCTCTCTTACACACACACACAAACATATAAAAATATAGTTAGATAGATAGATAAATTGATAGATAGATAGATGGATAGATAAATAGATAGATAGATAGATAGGTAGATAGATAGATAGATAGATAGATAATTAGATAGATAGTTATATAAAGAGATAGATGTTTAATACACTAATGTGTAGTGAGATTTAGAGTAAACTGTCGAAAATGTCGATCTTTAAAATTTACAAATGTTTCAAATATTCGTGCGAATAATACTTTTGGGCTTTTTCAAGGTTCACAATAAGAAGAGTAAATACAATTCTCTAAGAGCTGGGGGAGTTTTAGTCGTATGTATTTGGTAAGCGTTTTAAATCTATCTAATCAGTGTAAATCTATCTACTCAGTGTAAATCTATGTACTCAGTGTAAATCTATGTACTCAGTGTAAATCTATGTACTCAGTGTAAATCTATCTACTCAGTGTAAATCTATCTACTCAGTGTAAATTTATCTACTCAGTGTAAATCAAAGTATTTTTGTAGCCATAGTCGACCGGATTTATTTCACAGTGACCAAAAGGATGTTTTATTCAAACATTTTTACACCTCCGATTGTGGAAATCCTTTTCTGTCAATCTCGCGACAATTCATGACGAACAATAATATTCTACAGGTAGGATACTTACGGAATATTTCATGTATATGCTATTATATCGATATTTTTCAGTTTGTGTTCTTTCCTGATGAAGTAGTCGATACGAATCTTAAAGTCAACCGAACAATCAATTTAATCTGAAAACTCAACAACAACCCCATCTGCACAATTAAAATCATTACTAAACACAATCTCAAGGTCATAATCAAGAGTGTTTCGCAACACCATCTGAATAATAAATCAATATATAATCACTACCAAAAAGTTTCCAATATAATCAAGTCAATCTATAAACACAAAATCAAGGACTTTCACGCATTCATTTTAATCTGTAGACATAATCACAAACTCATCGACACAATCAAGTCAATCGGTAAACACAATATCAAGGGCTTACACGCATTCATTTTAATCTGTAGACATAGTCACAAACTCATCGACACAATCAAGTCAATCGGTAAACACAATATCAAGGGCTTACACGCATTCATGTTAATCTGCAGACCTAATCACAAACTCATCGACACAATTAAGTCAATCGGTAAACACAATATCAAGGGCTTACACGAATTCATGTTAATCTGTAGACATAATCACAAACTCATCGACACAATCAAGTCAATCGGTGAAAACAATATGAAGGCCTTACACGCAATTCAATATTAATCTGTAGACATAATCACAAACTCATCGACACAATCAAGTCAATCGGTAAACATAGCCATAATACCATCCACACAACCAATTTTATTACTAAAGACAATATTATCATGTTAATCAATAAGACCAAGCCAATCTTTAAATACCAACTCAAGGTTATCCACAATCAAGTCAATCGGTAAACACAATATCAAGGGCTTACACGAATTCATGTTAATCTGTAGACATAATCACAAACTCATCGACACAATCAAGTCAATCGGTAAACACAATATCAAGGGCTTACACGCATTGAATATTAATCTGTAGACATAATCACAAACTCATCGACACAATCAAGCCAATCGGTAAACATAACCATAATACCATTCACACAACCAATTCTATTACTAAAGACAATATCATGTTAATCAACAAGACCAAGTCAATCTTTAAATACCAACTCAAGGTTATCCACAATCAAGTCAATCGGTAAACACAATATCAGGGGCTTACACGAATTCATGTTAATCTGTAGACATAATCACAAACTCATCGACACAATCAAGCCAATCGGTAAACATAACCATAATACCATCCACACAACCAATTCTATTACTAAAGACAATATCATGTTAATCAACAAGACCAAGTCAATCTTTAAATACCAACTCAAGGTTATCCACAATCAAGTCAGTCTATAAACACAATATCAAGGACTTACACATTTTCATGTTAATCTGTAGACATAATCACAAACTCATCGACACAATCAAGTCAATCGGTGAAAACAATATCAAGGCCTTACACGCATTCAATATTAATCTGTAGACATAATCACAAACTCATCGACACAATCAAGTCAATCGGTAAACATAGCCATAATACCATCCACACAACCAATTCTATTACTAAAGACAATATTATCATGTTAATCAATAAGACCAAGCCAATCTTTAAATACCAACTCAAGGTTATCCACAATCAAGTCAATCGGTAAGCAAAATATCAAGGGCTTACACGCATTGAATATTAATCTGTAGACATAATCACAAACTCATCGACACAATCAAGTCAATCGGTAAACATAGCCATAATACCATCCACACAACCAATTCTATTACTAAAGACAATATTATCATGTTAATCAATAAGACCAAGCCAATCTTTAAATACCAACTCAAGGTTATCCACAATCAAGTCAATCGGTAAACACAATATCAAGGGCTTACACGCACTGAATATTAATCTGTAGACATAATCACAAACTCATCGACACAATCAAGTCAATCGGTAAACATAACCATAATACCATCCACACAACCAATTCTATTACTAAAGACAATATCATGTTAATCAACAAGACCAAGTCAATCTTTAAATACCAACTTAAGGTTATCCACAATCAAGTCAGTCTGTAAACACAATATCAAGGGCTTATCAACCACAATTTAAAACCTAATTGATTCAAACGGTAAGATACACCCAACGTTGTATACTTCAAATTAGTGAAGTGATACTTCATTCTCTTGTTTAAGTATAACTATGCCTACACTTATATAGATATATGTGAAATTTCCCCCATAGGTTTAATTGCTTTCCTGTTGCATTGAAGAACTGACAGAAAAGCGCATCACATAGAGCTTTTAAAAATATAACTTCACATAACAAAACATAACACATAACTTCACTAAAATAATAATCTTCGGCAACTATTTGAAGCCGATTCTGTGTTCGCACCGTACTCTGCGGCTTCGTGTTACAAAAGTCAGTACTTACTTGAACTTTATCCTCGAAATGGAACAATGCCTTCACAGGAGAAAGCGTTCATAGTCACATATTCGTTTTATTATGTTCCAACTGAAATAATGTTCACAAAGTTAGTCAAGGCGGCCAAGTAAAGCTAAATAGCAGTTGCAATCAAGTAAACTATAACTAGGCTACTCTAATAGCTTACGTCACACTGGCAACTTGACCACAGGAGGAACCTGAGTTATTAAGGAATTATAATTGAGTTTTTTTATAAATGGAATCATTGAATATATTACACAAAAACATTTAACATTGAATAAACCTAATTAAATTAGAACCCCTCATAAAGAGAGAATAAGTAAACTATATAAGGGTAGCAGTCGAAGTAAAACCTAAAAAACTAATCGAGTAGAGTGAAATCTCTTTTAAGGCCGCTTTTAGGGTCCATCTGTGTTTATTATTTAATTAGATTTGCAGGGCTTACTTGTTGGTGGTAACAAAGGACTTTATGTAGAAGTTTTATTAAAAATTAACGCATATGCTGTATTCGGCTCCGAATGCTTTAGTTCTCGGCATAGAACAAGATGGACGTTTTTAAGAATGTTTTTTTTTACCAAATTTGAATGCTCACTTCCCTGTTATTACTAACCATCCCCAATTTTGACTTCGGTGTTGGGAGGGGAATTGGTATATATATATATATATATATATATATATATATATCATGGGATGACTGTTGAAAATAAGTCTAAACAAAAGAAATATTTTATTAGGACAATATTAACAAGATATGAGTTAGTTTGGTCATGTTCGTACATACGACGTGTTTGGACAGGTGGCGTGTGTGATGCATGGTATAAAGACTAAATAAGTTCTATTCAAGAGCTTGGCAAGAATGATTCATTATTGTATACATCTGTTGGTTATATTTCATTATTTTTCTTAAACGGTATCTAAAACGATTTTGAATAGTTCTTTCAAACAGAATCAATAATTGAATTTTTGTTTTATGACATCACTGTTATCCTTAAAAATATCAACATCTCTCTCTCCCTCCCTTAACTCTTCCTCCACCATGTGTGCTCCACTATCTCTCTTTCCTCTAATGTACTTTATATCGTCTACCCCAGAGGTTTAATGAGATGCAGCCCCTTTGGGGCGTAGAAGATGTACAAGGGGGTTGTGAATAACTGCACTGTAATTGCACACATACTTGAGGTGTTCGACATTAATAAGATGTACCAGCTATAAGGGAAAAGACCAAATATTATGCTATAAAGGGAGGCACATGGCCTTAGTCCAAGAACGTCAAGGTGTTCCTTTTTTCTTCTCATCATCGGATTCCATTCTGTAGTTTTTTTATTTCTTCTGTCAAAAATTCAACTTTTAATTAGACGTCACTAATCAAAATTATTTCTCCTTTTTATATTTTCTTCCTTCTTGGTTGTTCTACAGCTTTCTCTACTCTCTGCCTTTTTTTTACAGCAAAAACATCCCTGTTATAAAATCATTCAATATAATACACCAAATATATAAATGTAAATCACACACAAGTTTGATATTTTAAAAATAAAATACATAACAAATATGTGAACTCAGTGTTTAATTTCATAAAATTAATTTTTTTTCCGTCATATGGACCAAATCAAATCGGCATAATTCCTGCGTAATAAGTGCCTAATTTGCTGCTATCTGTTTACTGCATTTATTTATGCCTTCCTGAACATATTTCATATTATATGGGACGGATATTGTAGTTTTTTAATTTGTAAAGTTTATTTTCTTTGCACCAGTTTTGTATAAAATTTTATAAATTTGCATAACCTTAGAGGAAACACATCAGACAGTGCTAGGATAGTGCACATAGTGTACATAGTACAGATATGCGCTAGGAATCTATCCTAGTTATTAGGATTTAGTTAAGTTAAGCTTGGAAGTAAGTATTTAGTTCAAAATAACAGACTGGTGGTAAAGAGATGCAGATAGAGAAAAATACACCCTATTAGGAAAAAAAAAATTATATTAATCCTTAAACCCAAGATACATTCCTAATAACATAACATTAGATCTATACCATTAGTTCTACAACATTACTTACAACCTAAAATCAGCTGTTGTATGAAATCATGTGTTTTCCCTTAATTAGCGAAAATATTATGCACGCGCCGTGATGCAAGGGTATCGAAGTAAAATAATTGATATAATGATATTACTTGTTTTATTCGTAGCGACCTTGACATCATTGAAAGGGATAGCGAACAGGTAACTTCACGAGTTAAACATCTAATTACATTTCCTACTGAGCACTTAATAAATTTGGGAAGTTACGTCCCTTTGCCCCTAAGGTAGGCGAGACCATTTTAAAGTTTAACCTAAGCAGAAATCTAGTTTAACTGAACGAAAGTTATCTTGGGCAACGGTTTTTCGTGGAAGCATTAAGCACGCAAGGAAAGATTAATGTGGGACCCGTTGTCAAAAGTAATTTACGCTCCGAAATTCAAAGTCTAATAACATAAACTTTATCACCAGGTTTGGAAGTAAATTTATACTACTTATATTCAGGAGAAGAATTTATTGGTTTACTGGAAAGACGAATCCTTATTTTCTTTACCACTATAAAACATTGAAGTACCATATTGTAGCAAAGTACTGTCTTTATTGCTTTATAAATGTTGATTTTGGAAAAAAATTATAAATAATTTTCTTGCTATTAACGGTTGCCATAATAAGGTTAGGTTAGGGAAGTTCCGGTTAGATAACATTAATCATGTTTCTTAAGTAAAACCTAAAATTTAAGGACTGTGTGATTGTTAGGCGAACAATAACCCCAGAAAAGTTCATACTTTTAAAATAAAGGGTAGGTAAATCTTAAGTTATTTTGATTGTCACTAGAAAACATTGAAGTACCATATTGTAGCACGTGTAGTTACTCAGGTAGGAATTGCTTGGAAAGTAAACAACACAAAAATCATAAGGCTGTTCATCTCGAAAGTGCTATCGTCACACAGACGCAGGGTTCCCCCCCCCTCCCCCGAAGCCGAGAGTCTCGTGTCACCAGAGTAGGGCGAAAAATAAATGAGATAAATTTTCACTCCAGAAGAGCCAATTCGTTGGAGGTTTCGCCTTCCTTTAGGCCAGAGTCATACATTACTTTTCAAAGCAAAAGAAAGTAACAATATCAAAGTTTTAGACAATAGTTTCTAATATTGGTCGCCCAAGTATGTCTCGTATGTTATTAACCAAGCGTACTCCAAACTGCATTTACAGTAGGTGTGTCAATAATGAGAGGCAAAATTAAATAATACATGTAACTGCGTAGCTGTTAATTAAACTGGAATATTTTTTTTAAAAAAAAGGTATAAATGGTTGAATCAGGGATTAGGTTTTTCAAAGATATCTGAATTTATGAAATACGTTTTTAATATCTAACTTTATTCCCACGCATTTTTGCTTTCTTTCTTTTGTATTTTCAAATTATTATCTAGATAAACTTATTATCTAAATAGATATGTATTTCCCCACAGATTCTACGAGAAAATATCGTCTCCTAATGGAAATGTGAAAATGTCTCGTAGAAAAACATTATGATTCTAGTAGAATGAATATAGCATGACCAATTCGCTACGTCTCCTGGTTAGTGTTGTTACGCGTGTTTGCCTGAATAAATTAGCCTATGAGGGGAAAGTCCAGCCATATTATACCCAGACCCTCGTTTGTATTACAATTTACTCTACCCCTTTGATGGCAGCGAGTTAATGAAACCACCACAAAATTTGTTTACAATAATTACTGATTGAACTATGTCGATGTTTACATAAATAGTTAAAATAGCACAGCTGATACCAAGTACCAACACAACACTATAACCATTTTATAATTAGTTACTCTAAAACACACAGACCGCTTCACTGTCACTTTGTGCGCTAAATTAAACCCAATTATAATCCAATATACGACATTGCATCTATTGTAGGTTGTCATATAATCAAGAACATTGTGGAAACTTTGCATTTCTAACTTACTCAAGACCAGACGTTCTTGTAATGGTTTATTTCTTCATGATGCTACCTGTGTTACCGAAACATTCAATATCAAATTGCCAAAAATAAAGTAAACTCTCCTGTCCCTACAAAAAAAATGTGTCAGGTCTCTACAGAAGAAATTTGTCCCTCCAATCGATATGTCTACATACATTTTAAGACTGTTTGTTATTTCTTGCCGAAGCTAATTTATCATAAAATTTATCTAAAATAAACCGTCTCATGGAAGTCAATGTTTTGACAGTCCCTATCATGTTAGTAGGAAAGTAACCTATACCTCCTGTCTCGCCTACTGCGATCTCTCAAGGCCAAGTGCACGGTTACGTGCTGCGAACTATACTAAATTTGTTTAATATGCTCGTTACAGTTTCGACCAAAACCGGGATATAAATGGTAGATGCACTCCTAAAACTCCAACAGAGAGTATGTCTAATACATGTGTACGACCCCGCAGACCCAAACCATGATTCGCAAATATACTCGAGACTAGGAGCTTCACGTATCAAACCTAATCAGCTATATATTATTGTCAATAATTTCCTAATACTCTTAAAGTGATAGTTAGTAAAATACCTTTAAAACCAGAAAAAACCGTAAGAAAGGATTTTTTTTTTAAATGTATTTTATTTATTTAAATTTTGATACCCATTCGCAGACTTTAAAAATGTTTTAAAATATACTCTACTAGGACAGCTTTATTCGGTACACCTATAGTTATTAAGCCATGTACGTGTGGACACGTTTATGGGACTCTCTTTACTAAGTATTAAAAATCTTGAGGGTATTTTATTCTGTGAGTTGAATGAAGTAGGACACACGAAAGGGGACTTTCTGGAACGTGACTTACTTAGGAAGGTGTAGGAAACGCTCAGTAGCTCTCAGTGGGTCTGTGATGACATCAAACAGGAAATGCTTTGATAGTAAAGTGGACATGTACGTTTAACTAATATAGGGCATTGGAAAAGAAATAACGGAACTAAAGCATTATGGAAGTCCGCCGCTGTTACGGTCGACTGTAAAATAAAGTGGCATCATTGCGACTATATGACACAAGTGAGTGCTTTAGTTGGAGAATATACTTAATAGAGAGTTTAATAGAATGTGCTTTAAGTAGTTAATAATAAAAGAATGTAGTTCAACTACATTTAGATTATTACATGTTAAAAAAGAAAATCATATGCTGTACTCAAAACTAAATGTATATTACTTGCCTCCCAACATGGAAAAAGATAAAATTCATAATTCTTTTTTTTTAAATTCTAATGACTTCTCATGCTACCCCTATCTTTGCCCAGTTTTGACTTCGGAGATTGGACGAGAAATGTTAAGCTCATATACAACATGAAATGACCAATTGCAAAAACAAAATAAGGAATTACAAAAATATTTTAACAATACAGCTTTTTCATAACATGTTTGCACTATAGTGCATTATTACCAATACTGTCAGTGAGGTATGAAATTGTATAAACCTGTTTGGTCAGGCTGCATGTGTCATGTATAATATAAATCCTAAATAACAAGTGTATATGTAACAATACAGCTTTTTCATAACATGTTTGCACTATAGTGCATAATTACCAATACTTTCAGTGAGGTATGAAATTGTATAAACCTGTTTGGTCAGGCTGCATGTGTCATGTGTAATATAAATCCTAAATAACAAGTGTATATGTAAAACTTTAAATTTTGTAAAAGAAACGGCCACTAATAAATAAGGATCCAGACAACTGGTCACGCTTTGCCCTTACAGAATGGCAAAACCTGTAATGACTGGAAACTACCAAAGTGATGTCAACGGTTCCTGCTACAACGCGAAGTTATTGCCGCTCAGAGAGACGCCTTGATTTATTCAGACGTAGGTTCTCGGCATTGATACATAATTCGTTGGAGTAAGTCGATGACAGCTTGTCTCTCAGTGCCAATATCATGCAATACCGTTCGAGACGCCCCAATGCCTTTGGAGTTTACTTCAATATTTTCCCGTTTTACAGCAATTCACGTATCATCAGCTTAAAGTGCGCTATAAACAGGTTTCACCAGGTTTCTAAAGTTCTACGTTAGTAAATACAGCTGTACTATATCTTCCTTTAGATTGGCAAGAAGGAGTAATTGTTATATTCATTCTATTGATTATATTTCATTACCTTGTAAGCCATTCTCCTAAGCGTCCTCTAAAACGATTTGTTAATGTTATTGATTAATGTAAATAATTGCATTTTGTAGTTCCTTAAAATTATCAACATCTATGAACTGTCTCTCTCTTTCTTACTCTGTCTGTCTCTCTCTCTAAATATATATATATATATATATATATATATATATATATATATATATATATATTTGTGTGTGTGTGTGTGTGTGTGTGTGTGTGTGTGTGTGTGTGTGTGTGTGTGGGTGTGTGAGTGTGTGTGCCTCATTTCTCTAAATTTAATTAATGTCGTCCACATCAGAGTTTCTCAAACAGAAATGCATAATAAATATTATTTCCTGCTGGTAAGAACCGTGTATAATTTCGTTAATATATTCTTTATTTCCATCAAGTGTCACAAATCACAACGGCATAACACCAGCGTGAGAAATCCCTACTTTGTCCCCCCCC
Source organism: Prosapia bicincta (assembly GCA_036971475.1). Lineage (NCBI taxonomy): Eukaryota > Metazoa > Arthropoda > Insecta > Hemiptera > Cercopidae > Prosapia > Prosapia bicincta. The sequence goes on along the minus strand of JBAIZL010000002.1, from coordinate 77,550,714 downwards.
CAGTATATTTTTTTTCCTAGCAATCCACTCTGGTCCACATCACAGTGCTGTTGTTTATCCCCATCCAGCGCTTCCGACTTGGGAGGTCGGAATGGAGAATATATGTATGAGGAAAATAATAAAAATCAACGAAATTAAGGTTGAAAGAACTTTTATTTCATAAAAAGTATTTCAAATATAAAATAAATAAGGCTGTATAAACTTATAATGAAAGACTACAAGTACTTTTTGAAAGATAGAAGTTTCAGCCAGAATCGTTTTGCCAGTATAATTGTTTTTTCTTTGTGTTTGTTTCTGAACAATCTAGGTTTTCTATTTTATTGAAAATTTTTAGCTTTTATAAATTCTTGTTTAAATAATATAAGCCTCGTGGAGGATCTCGGCTCCCGCGTTTTGTGCATTCTCTAAATCAATCACAACTTATATCAAAGATAATAATATTATTTCGTTCGGTTTATAATACTTTTGTGACCTCTTCTAGAACATATGTAGCACAAATTTGAAATTAGACAAATATATAGTGTACATAGTTTTATTTAGTTAGGAATATTCATGCATCACCTGGCAGTAGACGCGGAATAATAGGAATTATAGAGCAGAACTCATTCACCTCTAACGCTAATTTATTTGAGGGGGCAAATATTCGAGATAATTGGGTGAGGGGCGAACACCTAAAAACTATTTTAACGTTTGGACCTATTGAATGTTTCAGAGAAAAATACGTAAATTGTTAAACAATTTCCGTACACTGGAAATTTAATATATTTTTTCAGGAATGTTAAAATGTTTCGAAACAAGAGATAACAATATAAAAAGTACACAAACATATATTTAAACGTATACATATTTCGTATTATAAGACCAGAAGCGGTAAAATGCGAGTATTTATTAGAATTACCTAACATAAAATATTGAATAATTACATTTAAACATAATGCACAATAAATAGAATAACATAACAAACGAGCTATGCCATCTGTTCTACAACATAACCTATAACATAAAATCAGCTGTTGTTTGAAATCATATGTTTTCACTTAATTTAAGCTACAATATTAGGCACGCGTCGTGACGCAAGGGTATCGAAGTAAAATGGTTGACATAAAATTTTACTTGTTTTATTCGTAGTGACCTTGACGTCATTGGACGGAATAGCGAACAGGTAACTTCACCAGTTAAACATCTAATTACATTTCCCAATGAGCACTTAATAAATTGGGGAAGTTACGTCCCTTTTCCACTAAGGTAGGCGAGACCATTTTAAAGTTTAACTTAAGGAGAAAATCTAGTTTAACAGAACGAAAGTTATCTTGGGCAACGGTTTCTCGTGGAAGCATTAAGCACGCAAGGAGAGATTAATGTGGGTCCCGTTGTCAAAAGTAATTTACGCTCCGAAATTCGAAGTCTATTAATATAAACTTTATCACCAAGTTGGAAGTAGATTTATTCTACATAACATTCGGGAGAAGAGTTTATTGGTTTACTGGAAAGACGAATGACCTTTTGCGCTTGTTTTAAAAGTCTTTGCGTTCTGTGACTTTATAATGGTGAAATTTTAACCTTTTTATTAGAACATAAAGTGAATGCGTGTATTCTTCATTGTTGTTTTTCATTTTATTAATAAATTGTAACAACATTTACATACATTTTTTCACGGTTTCTAAATGGCTGTGAGACTTGATGACCTTGAAATGTCACAGTTTCTCGTAACGAAAGCCTCTCTTCGGGTGACAATGTGTTTCGATATGCAAATATTGTTACATTTGCTAACAAAGGCAGATAATTTTGAGGCGAGGTAGAAGAGAATGGGTGGTTTTCCAGATATGTTAGGAAAAACTACCCCTGGGCGGATTATTTTAGCAAGGGTGAAACGTTGCCTAAACTATTTGTAAAATTTAAAAAGAAACTACATAAAATAAGACCTAAATAACCTTTTTCTTGTGCACCTATTCGTATCTGTAGAAATAAATATTTTTCCCGTTTAACAGTGTAGTGTTATAGAAAAGCAAAAACTGTAATGAGGGATTGTTGAAGTTCTTATTCTTAAATTACTTTCCTAAAGTATGATTCCTTCGCATGACAAGATATTATTCCCATTATTAGTGCTTTAAAAGACACTTTTCAAGTTTCTATATTCATGCATTATATACTTTCAATTGATATTATAAATGGGCCCTCTCTAGTTTTACTATTTCTTTACATGGGCGTGGTTTTCCTGGCTAACTAAAGCCAAAGGGTATTACAATGCTCACTAAGCCAACCCTACTTATTTTATTAGTTTCAGTATAAACTCTTCTTCTCTACAATACAGGTCGGTGCTTTCGTAAAACCTTATCAAAACAATACCTTAAGGGACACTAATATGAAACAAAAGTATTGGCAGAGCAATGATTGTGCATTGCCAAAAGTCGAACGATATGATCTTGGGTCTCCTGCCAAACTTTTACATTAAACTGTCGATAAAGACAAAAGCTAAATATTAGTATCTTAAAATGGTTTTGGGGGAAATTCAGAGACTTTATTCGTTTACAGTGACAATCTGGAAATAATAATTATAATGAAATCAAATCGTTGCTAAGTAACGGAAAATATAAATAAATTTATTTTACTAAATTTGCTCGTTTATTTTGATCTAAATAATAACTGCGATCTTTTCCTAACACGTTGCTGCTCATTGTTATGCCTTTACGTTGTCTATGCCTTGTTATTCCTTTACGTTGCCTGCGCATAATTATACTTTTACGTTGTCTACGCGTAGTTATGCATTCACGTTGCTTACTCATTGTAATGTCTTTACGTTACCTAAGCATTGTTATACCTTTACGTTGCTGCGCATTGTTATACTTTTACGTTGTCTACGCGTTGTTATGTATTTACGTTGCCTACTCATTGTAATGTCTTTACGTTACCTAAGCATTGTTATACCTTTACGTTAACTACGCATTTTTATTCCTTTACGTTGACTACGCATTGTTATTCCTTTAAGTTACCTACGCATTGTAAAGCATTTCCGTCGCCTACGCATTGGTATGCGTTTACGAGGCCTACATAATTTTACGCCTTTACATTCCTTACGCATTATTATGTCTTATCGTTGGATAGACATTGTTATGCATTTACGTTCCCTACCCATTCTTATGCCATTACGTTGCCTTAGCATAGTTTTGCCTTTACGTTGCCTACACATTCTTAGGCCTTTACGTTGCCTTATCACAGTTTTGTCTTTAAGTTGCCTACGTATTATTATGCATTTACGTTGCTTAAGCATTGTTTTGACTTTACGCTGCGTACGCATTCTTATGCCTTTACGTTGCCTAAGCATTGTTATGGCTTTACGTTGCGTACGCATTCTTATTCCTTAACGTTGCCTTAGCATAGTTTTGCCTTTACGTTGCCAGTCATTCTTAGGCTTTTACGTTGCCTAAGCATTGTTATGGCTTTAGGTTGCGCTTAAGTGAAACATGCTTTAAAATCAGAAATTAACCTCAGCTTGTGGTAAAAAATAATTATTAAATAATGAAACTTCTCAATATATAGCCAATATTTTATTTTGTCATGAGCGTTTCAATGGCAACGTAATCATCATCAGTATTTCTGTTTTAAATCAAAAATTAATTTAATTATAGCTTACAATTATTTGTAGTTATATACCTTTCGATCTAATAACTTTGAAAAATTAGAAATTTTTCTTTTACTATGATATAAACACTACTAATAAATGCAGAAAACCTCTGATGTATGCAATTGAATGCTAATGTGTTGCGTAAATCCGCTGATGGAATAATCTGTCACGTGACGATCTCATGTTTCACGACTAAATTGTTTTCCGAGGTTATTGATATTTAATTTTGTGTAATAATATTACGAATCAGATGGGTGATGGCACGGTTGCTGGTTTACAACCGACCATTAAAAAACTTTTATAAAGGTCTTTTTAACTTACTTTATAAAGCAGAGTTACCCGTCAACCCCTATTACATGATTATAGTAAAACCTATAAGACAATGCTATACCATAGTGAAATTGTAAAGGAAATTTTAAAACATTTTTTCCAATGCACTGGATATTTTTGAGAGCGTATTTTTCTTTCGGTTTCAGGCGAGTGACAAAAAATCAAAAAAAGAAATATCCAATTATACTTAGGTAATAAACTAATGAAATGGGTTACTTAATCTCCTGAATTTCGTTACAAGAAAAACTCGTGAAGCTGAAAAAATCGAAACTTAATTGAATTGCTTAAATATAAAAAAACGACCTAATTAAATCATTGCATGTGATTGTGTTAAAACTAAGTATTATTTCAGAGTTTAAAGTTGCCACCAAATCTAGGGAAACGTGCAACAAAGTTTAAACTCAGGTTAGCAGTGAATGGGAGGGGGTTTGCCCAAACAATAGTTAAGATTTCCTAGGGTGATAACTTTGGGATAGCCTTATATAATTAGTTTCCTGCTTTGAGTTTGTTCTTGCCTTGGTGCAAGCGGAGGAATATTCCCTACTTTAATGCATTTATAGCTATTAAAATAAAAATGTTTGTATATAAGATAAAATATATTGTTTGTATAAAATGGAAGTATCTAGCTAGATAGCATATTGCTAGTAGGACGAAACGTATTTCCCAATAAATACAACGAACATCGCAACATAGAACCAAAACGACTCCTAGCTTTACATTTCAAGGAATAATAAATCCCGAATCTTACTAAAGGCAACGATCCCATGTGTGAGCTAATGCAATATTATTACACAACAAGACCCACTACAGTGCATTTACGTAATTATAATTATAGAGAGAACGCAATAAGCTTCCCAGTGAATAATCCCCATTAATTTGGCCATGTAACCCCTCGTGTCTACTGTCAGCACCATTATTCCCGAGGTACATTGAATGAAATGGTGCAGCCACTGTGCAATTATACGGTGCATCCTGTGGCCGCCAAATCTACCCTTCATAGTAAGTCTCATAAATACAAGTCGGCAGCAGTTTGCATGTAATAAAGGCTCATGTATTCGTTAGCGACTTAATGCTTTTATTAATTCTCTAACTTCCCCTTGTTAGACAACTATTCATTCATTTTGTTTGTCAACCGTGCACAAAATATGTACTAAGTTGTAAGTTTATAACTGAAGGTGTCTTAAGGTTATGGATATAGCGACAACAGTTTTTAGTTTCTTAATTAATCCAATACGCTGTGTTGGAATTAAGCCTCTAACACATGCGTTCATATAAATAGCACATAAATACGTTCGGATGTAATTGTGTGTATTTTATTATGCGCTTTTTTATTCATTAGGTATTTAAACTTTAGGTTTCATGTAGATTCACTTCTTCGTCTTTTCGTGTCAGTATTTCATCAGCATTACTTGTATTATTTCCTTGTCTTATTCTTGAATTGTAAATATCGTGAACTCAAATTATTCCTCTAATGGCTCGCATCTTATAAGTTCACGAGTATCACGTTATACAGCATCTGACTGGAACTATACCTTTGTATTCTATCTTAGGTTGATTCTCCACTCTCGCTCTTTTATTCGTCTTTTTTGTCCATTTTAAAATTTTTTTCCCGATTTATAATTAGTTCCTCTAAAACATACAGAGCACTCCACTGTCACTTTGTGCGATAATTAAATCCAATATAATTCCAATATGCGACATTTCATCTATTGTAGGTTATAACATAATCAAGAAAATTGTGGAAACTTTGCATTTCTAACTTACTCAAGACAAGACGTTGTAATGGTTTATTTCTTCATGATGCTAACTGTGATACCGAAACATTCAATAACAAATTGCCAACCATAAAGTAAACTATCCCGTCCCTACAAAAAAACTCCTGTCTCGCCTACTGCGATCCCTCAAGGCCAAGTGCACGGTTACGTGTTGCGCACTATACTAAATTTGTTTAATATGCTCGTTACAGTTTCGACCAAAACCGGGATATAAATGGTAGATACATTCCTAAAACTCTAGAGAGTATATCTAATACGTGTGTACGACCCTGCAGACCCAAACCATAATTCCTCAATATACTCGAGACCAGGGGCTTCACGTATCAAACTTAATCAGCTATAAAATTTATTTTAATTTTGAAACTCATTCGCAGACTTTAAAAATGTTTTAAAATATACTCTACCAGGACAGCTTTTCATTCGGTATACATATAGTTATTAAGTTATGTACGTGTGGACACGTTTATGGGACGCTAATTACTAAATATTAAAAATCCTGAGGGTATTATGTTCTGTGAGCTGAATGCAGTAGGACACACGAAAGGGAACTTTCTGGAACGTGACTTACTTAGGAAGATGTAGGACTAAACTACATTTAGAAAACCTTTATTAGATGTTAAAAAAGAAACGCATATGTTGTACTCAAAACCAAATGTATATTACTTGCTTCTCAGAATGGAAAAAGATAAACTTCATAATTTAATTGTTTTTTTTTTTTAATTCTAATGACCCCTCATCCTTTGACTATCTATGCCCAATTTGACTTCGGAGATCGGACGAGAATTGTTAGGCTTATTTTCAAAACGGAATGACCAATTGCAAAAACACAATGAGTTATTTCAATACAAAAATATTTTAACCGCGTAACCTTGGTTACATAATAAAACCGCTATAGCATTCAACATATTTGTCCAAACATCCTCTGCTTGGGGACATATCATCTCATAAAAAAGTTGTAACTTTGGCCAAAAGCCGGGTAAAGTTGGAAAAGTAAAAACGTTTGAATAAAACATCCGCAGATACACAGGGGAATATATTCAGTTACTATTGTCTGCTAAGAGTGTTTGATTAAAACCCTTCCGTTGGATTTGAAAAGCAAATCAATTTACAAGATCCAAAATCTTACGTAGCCTTATCCATTTTAGTTATTATTAATAAAAATTTTGAATTTGCAACAAAATAATGCAAGACAATAAAAGGTATGTCAGAGAAACGACTATCACAAAATGTGGAAATTGGGAAAATAAAGAAACATTGAAATAAGTAAAACTTTTATAATATAATGATTGACGTTAGATTTATTAAAATTTCAAGATTCATAAAAACTGTATATGAAGTCTAACTTTTCGTAATCCAGTTACCGTGTATACAGTCAAATGGACAATGCATATACTGCGATAGTCAAGCAGTGCAACTGAAAGGGTTACTTAATTACGTCACGATATAACTATTCTGGCCCTATTAGGGTCAAGTGTTGTTATGCACAGTGACTGAAGCACAGTCGGAACACATACACTGGTTCTATTCTCTTTTATTTAATGCATTACGTTTATACTAATCATTGGTATACCCATATAGATATACTCAGAACTAATTAATTTTTAACTAACCTGGATACAGTTAGTAACAATTTGTAGTGAAGATATATACGGACGTCATTGGGAAGTTAACATCTACAATGGTTGCGAGATATAATTGAAATTAAACAAACAAAGATGCGTACAAATTTAACTAACCATTTTTGTATCTACATAAATTAAATGTGTTACATTAATTTTTAATAATCAAACATCTGTACACAGTTAATAAATATAAAACAATCTTCCACTGTGTAAACAAATAATCTCGTACAGCGAATATTCCATGACGTACGCATAATTCCGGTATTTTTTCAGTATTTAATTAACTTCTCAGTGCCTAATCTTTGTTTATCAGGGCGGGACATTGTTCAAACAAAGTGGATGAAAGGAAGTGTTTAATAAGAGAAATACGAATACATAAGCCTCCGAGGGCAAAGAACTCTCATCCGAAATAGTTACTTTGTAATGTATGGGTTACAGTATTATAAAAGCATTAAAATTAGAAAGGTATTTTCCAACGTCACTGACTACAAGTATACTAGGCGCGCATGCCCCAGCGTCATACTTGACACTCTTTTCAACCATTGACAGATAGAATATACAGACGACATCTATATAGTGACTAAGTTCTAGCTTGACTAACCTTTCCACTCTTATCTCCAAATTCATTTGTAACATTAGTTGTATTTTAAAAATCCGTATTACATAAAAACGTATCTTAATATATCTCAAATTAATCTAATTTTCTCTTCAGTTTTTGTAGGGTGTTTAGGTTTACATGAATTGATTGGCAGGTTTATGGTAAGTGGTGTATTACCATTCAAGATAATCTCATTTGTATGGTGTTTTGTTTTGGCAGTAAATCTTCAAGCTTATCCTAGGATACTAAGATGATAAATAGTAAGACTACTCTAAGCACATGATGAAGAGCTTCTAGATAGATCTTCTATAATAAGACGATAGATAGTAAAGACGACTACTCTAAGCAAATGATGGAGAGCTTCTTGATATCTCTTATAGAGTAATTGGTATTTTCTCTTTTTAACCAAAAGGTTTTTATGTTGTATATTATTCCAAATTAAATACAGATGGATAATAAACACGATAACCGTAGGTCTCCCCCATTGTTCCGAGACCGTAAAACATAAATTTAAATCCATTCGGACTATCAACAAAATTCTACCATAATTCACAGATAATGATATTATTCCAAGTATACATATAATAAAAGAAGGGAATGAATCATTGTTTACCTTGGCAAGGTATCTTATAGGTTACCTCAGGGTAGTAAGATAAGGGAGGGAAGAATCATTGTTTGCCTTTTCACGGTTCCTTTTAGTTCATTCTAGGGTAGTGAGACAAAACAGGAATGAATCATTGTTTACCTTCGTAAGGTATCTTTCAATTTCCCTAGGATAATAAGGATAGACAGTATAGAATCATTGCTTACCTTTGCAAAGTGGTTGTAAGGTAATGTCAAGATAGTAGGATAGGACAGGAAAGAATCGTTGTTTACCTTTGTAAGGTATCTTTCAATTTCCCTAGGATAATAAGGATAGACAGTATATAATCATTGCTTACCTTTACAAAGTGGTTGTAAGGTAATGTCAAGATAGTAGGATAGGACAGGAAAGAAACATTGTTTGCCTTTACAAGGTATCTTTTAATTTCCCTAGGATAATAAGGATAGACAGTCTAGAATCATTGTTTACCTTTGCAAAGTGATTATAACGGTATGTCAAGATAGTAGGATAGGACAGGAAAGAATCATTGTTTGCCTTTACAAGGTATCTTTTAATTTTCCTAGGACAATAAGGAGAGACAGTATAGAATCATTGTTTACTTTTGCAAAGTGGTTGTAAGGTTATGTACAGACAGTAGGATAGGACAGGAAAGAATCATTCTTTGCCTTTGCAAGGTATCTTTTTTATTTCTCTAGGATAATAAGGAGAGACAGTATAGAATCATTGTTTAGATTTGCAAAATTGTTGTAAGGTAATGTCAAGATAGTAGGATAGGACAGAAAAGAATCTTTTAAATTATACCAAAAAGATGTCTTACTCCTAGTAGATAGTAAGATGTCTACTCTAGCATTCAAGTTAATATCTCTTTTAAAATGATAGTTTTCAGTTGTACATATCGTGGTATACACCATTGCGTGACTTATTAGCAAATTATAAAGAATGCAATGCTCTAGAAACTTGACTCTGTCCCCTCATTCCTCTAGAGAGATTTTTACTTTAATTCGTGCGGTCTCTATATAACCTTACGTATTCTGTAATCAAACAAGCTTTTTATTTGTATACATTGACATGTTTGTACTGGAAAGAACCAAGTTACACACTTGTAATATATATTATTAAATGAATAAACGAGAATTGAAAAAAATTACATTATAATAGTTAAAACATGTGTTTATGTAAATATCAAATAAACACCAAATATCTCTAGTAAAAACAAGTTTATTTTCTGAGAGGAGCTGTCGAAATTTAATCTATCAACACGCAACCTGTTCTTGCCTTAAGGTCCACAGTGAGTTTAGTATTTAATTAGTTTCGTAGCATTGCTTTCTTCGGGGTAACGACTCAGCAGCTGTGGAAGGAGCAACAGCAGCTGTGCCTCGAAATTAGAAACGGAACGTGTTTTATAAGGATTCAACTATAGATGTAAACATATTTTACATTGCAAAATACTACGTATTAAATATTAAAAACAAAAATAGGGGAATAAATAAGAGGAGATAGATAAAAAGATAGATAGATAGATAGATGGATGGACAGAAAGATAGATAGATGGATAGATAGATAGATAGATAGATGGATAGAAAGATAGATAGAAAATTAGTTTTATTTATTAATTACAAAACTTGAAATAAATAGAGCTTAGCTAGTGAGAACAATTCACAACGGCAAAAATAAAACAATTTACTCTAAGTGTCACTACACGTTAGTATATTAAAACAATCATAATAGCTTGTTAAAAAAAAGGCTGGTTTCGATGTCGATGATGCTGTCATCAGTGATTGGCGACTACTAAGTTGTTTATTAAACTAATGTGTAGTGAGATTTAGAGTAAACTGTTTAAATTTTACCGTTGTGAATTACAAATTTTGTTAAATGACGATCTTTAAAAATTTTAAAATGTTTTAATATTTGTGCAAATAATACTTTCTGGCTTTTCCAAGGTTCACAATAAGAAGAGTAAATACATATCTCTAAGAGCTGGAGGAGTTTTAGTCGTATGCATTTGGTAAGCGTTTTAAATCTATCTACTCAGTGTAAATCTAAGTATCTTTGTAGCCGTAGTCGCCGGATTTATTTCACAGTGACCCAAAAGGATGTTTTATTCAAACGTTTTTACACCTCCGATTGCGGGAATCCTTTTCTGTCAATCTCGCGACAATTCATGAAGAACAATAATATTTTAGAGGATGCTTACGGAATATTTCATGTCTATGCTATTATATCGATTTCAGTTTTTGTTCTTTCCTGATGAAGTAGTCGATATTGTGATTAGTACTTATTTATATTGGCAGAACGTTCTTGATGGTGGTAACAAAGGCGTTTATATAGGAGTTTTATTAAAATGGAACGCATATGCTGTACTCGGCTCCGAACGTTTACTACTTTGTTCTCGGCATAGAACAAGATGAACTTTATAAAAACGTTTTATCCAAATTTGAATGCTCATTTCCCTGTTAATACTAACCATGCCCAATTTTGACTTCGGTGTTGGGAGGGGAATTGGTATATATATAAATAAATAAATAAATATATATATATATATATATATTATTAAATTAAAAATATTTCAAAAACAAGAATACTTTTAATGAATATATTTATTCAAAGCTTTTCGCCGATAAAATAGTATCAATATCTTCAGAAAAATAATTATCTAATAATCTTAGTCAGGATTATTAGATAATTATTTTCCTGAAGATGCTGATACTATTTTATCGGCGAAAAGCTTTGAATAAATATATTCATTAAAAGTATTCTCGTTTTTGAAATATTTTTAATTTAATAACTATATTACAAGAAAACGTATCACCATATTTAATATAATATATATATATATATATATATATATATATATATATATATATATATATATATATATATATATATATATATATATATCAAGGGACGAATGTTGAAAAAAAGTCCAAATAAAAGAAATATTTTATTAAGACAATATTAACAAGATATGAAATTGTTTGGTCATGTTTGTACTATCGACGTACCTGTATTTGGACAGGAGGGTTGTGTGATAAGTTCTATTTAAGAACTTGGCAAGAATGATTCATTATTGTGTACATTCTGTTGGTTGTATTTCATTATTTTCCTGAGCGGTATCTAAAACGATTTTGAATTGTTCTTTCAAACAGAATCATTAATTGACATTTTGTTTTATGACGTCACTGTTATCCTTAAAAATATCAACATCTCTCTCTCCCTCTCTCTCTCTCTTAACTCTTCCTCCACCATGTATGTTTCACTGTCTCTCTTTCCTCTAATGCACATTATATTGTCTACCCCATAGGTTTATAACCTGGGAGGTGCAGAACCTTTGGGGCGTAGAAGATGTACAAGGGAGTTGTGGATAACTGCACTGTAATTGGCTACAGACTTGAGGTGTGCGACGTCAATAAGGTGTACCAGCTATAAGGGGTACAAGATCCTATGTTATGTTATAAAGGAAGGTAAATGCCCTCAGTCCAAGAACGTCAAGGCCATCCTCTTTTTCTTCTAATATTCGGATTCCATTCTTAATTTTTTTATTTCTTCCGTCAATAATTTAACTTCTTATTAGACGACACGTATCAAAATTATTTCTCCTTTTTATATTTTTTTCCTTCTCAGTTTCTACAAAAGATTTAGAAACATTTGTTACAGGAAAAATATCCCTGATATGGAATATTATCCAAAATAATTCACCAAATATATAAATTTAATCATACACAAGATTGATATTTTAGAAAATAAAATACATAACAAATGTTGTGAAAACCGTGTTTAATTTCATTAAATTAATCTTTATTTCCATCAAGTGTCACACATCACAGGGGCATAATCCCTGCGTAAGAATTCCCCCACAGTATAATATTTATTTCCTAGCAATCCACTCTGACCCACTTCACAGTGCTATAGTTTATCCCCGTCCAGCGCTTCCGACTTGGGAGAACCTGAACAATGGAGAATATATTTATGAGTAGAATAAAACAAAGGCAGAAAAATTAAGGTTGAAAGAATTTGTTTTTTTCACCAAAAGTATTTCAAACCAAAAGTAAGTTAGACTGTACAAACTTATAATGAAAGACTAAAAGTTATTTTTTAAATATAGAAATTTCTGCCAGAATCGTTTTACACCTATAATTGTTTTTTTCTTTGTGTTTGTGTCTGCAATATCTAATTTTTTAAATTTTATTAAAAATTGTTCGCTTTTATAAATTCTTGTTTAAGTACAAAAGGCCTGTGAAGGCTCTCAGTAGCCGGTATTTGTGCATTTTCTAAACCAATCACAACTTATATCAAATATAATAATATTATTCCGTTCTGTTCATCATACTTTTGGTGACCCCCTCAGGGACATATGTAGCACAAATTTCAAAATAGACAATTATATAGTGTAAATAGTATATATTTAGTTAGGAATATTCATGTATTACATGGAAGTAGGGGCGGAATAGTACGAATAATAGAGCACAACTCATGAACACGTCCAGTTTTAATCTACACTGTATTTAAGGGCCAGGAGTGGAAAGATGAGGGGACAAACAGCCCAAAACCAGTTTACCCTTTGGCGTAGCCTTAAAAGTAGAAAATATGTTGTGTTTTATGAAAATAAGGGAAATAAAAATTTAAGGTTAGAAATGTTATAAAGGGTTAAGGTTTCATTGTAAACAACGCAAATAAAGGTGTTTAATTTATTTAAAGGGTCTAAATTTATAGGAGGGTAAAGAAATCAAGTAAGATAAAATAAGTTATATAAAATTAAATATGATATCACAAAGGTAAGCATGCAAGATGGCTGACAAAGATAGTTTGTTTACTACAGCTGATTCGAAGGCCATGCATTGTTTTCAAAAAGTCCTAACAGTGGGGCGGTATTTTATATAAGTAAATTAAACTGAATTGTTGTTTTATTTAGAAGGAGTTATTTTGTAATTTTTAAAATTGAAAACAAATATTATAAATGGTTCTTTTTAATAAAAAGGTGTTATATCATTAATTCAAGTTAATTAAATTAAATTGTTGGTTTTATTTAGAAGGGGGTACAATTATATATAGGTATCAAATAAATTAAATTGAAATAAAGTTTTGAATAAAAATAAAGGGTTATGACTTAGATCCGTATTAAATTAAAATATTTTAAATGTGCAACAAAAGGGTTAAGTAAAACAAGAGATGTTTAAAATGAGGTTTTATATATGGATGAATTTTGTAAATTGTGAAAATATGAATAATACCCAAATATATAAAACAAGGGATTTTGAATTGTGAGTGGGGCTAGCTAATAAATTAAAATAAGTTTTTCAGATTAATTATAAGTTTATTTTGATTATTTCAGGATTTATGTATATATATATATATATATATATATATATATATATATATATAAGAAAAATTCATGTTATTGTTGGTGATAGGGAAGACTTAAATAGAAAAATAAAATCTTTGCAAGTTTTTGAAATTTAAGTTACATGATTTCTGTAAATGGGTTAATGACCATTCAATAAATATTAATTAAATTTTAATAAGTATAAATTTCCTTCAGAAATTGCGTTGATAAATTTTCAGTAAATGTTAGTTAATTTTCGTACACTAAAAATTTAATTTATTTTTCAGGAAGGTAAAATTGTTTCGAAACGTGTGATAAAAAATTGAATTGTACAAAAGTATATTTAAACTCAATAAACTATTGTTGTTCATTACAACTGCATAAGTTATGATTTTGAGTAATATAAATTAGCAATCTTAACTGACTTGAGACCTATTACCGACTAAAGAGCACGAAAATATCACAAAACATTTGTACAAATGGCATGAACTTTTTAAGTCAAAGAATTGAGAAAAGGTTTCGACAACCAGGTTGCCGTCATCAGTGCAGAACAAGTACCGCTGAATGTTTGGAGGAGTATTTATAAAAAGCAATAAAAACTTTATTAATATAATGCTTTTTATGCTTAAGGTCTTCAGACGGGTTTCGTTGACATCATAAGTGCGAAAAATTATATGCTTAGAGATGTAGACATATAAAGCAATAGAAAATCCAATATCAAAATAATCTTCAAGTCTTTAAGAGTTTCGAACAGGTTTCAACAGCCAGGTTCCTGTTATCAGTGTAACACAAAAAGATATACCTATAGAGATTTTTATTATAAAAAATTATGCACGTTTAATGGTGTGAATTACGGTGAAAACTTGTACAAGTTTTGTTTACGTTTCACAGAATATCGGGAAATCTTAGTATCTTTAGTAAAAACCCTCTCCGAAGTCTCAACTTAGCCGTGCATAAAGTTTGGTAGTCGGAGAAGTTTGCGAGTAAATGTAATGAGCTTGTGGCTGTGTGTTGACGACAGAATTCGCTGGTGTGCTGTTAAAGCTGGAATATTTCTATACCTAAACTAACATGATTTGTTTAGTCTATGTACAGAATATAGTTTGTATACACACAGAGTGTATATACACAATTTAGTCTGTATACACACTTAGTCTATATACACAATTTAGTCTGTATATACACATAGTCAATATATACA
Organism: Prosapia bicincta; assembly: GCA_036971475.1. Classification (NCBI taxonomy): domain Eukaryota; kingdom Metazoa; phylum Arthropoda; class Insecta; order Hemiptera; family Cercopidae; genus Prosapia; species Prosapia bicincta. The sequence goes on along the minus strand of JBAIZL010000002.1, from coordinate 77,535,642 downwards.
ATTTATTCTGTATATACATAATTTTAAAAAATTTTTACGAAAACGCGTTCAACAATAAAAATGAAAGATGTATTTAAAAGAAAGAAAACATTTTAAATGTAAGCAGCAGATAGAGCATGGCGTAAATATAAAATTACAATGTGGCAGTCAGCGGGCAGAAGTGAATACGTACTTGGCTCAAATAATGTAGCAGTAGACGTTTTAGAAGACCCTATTTCTAGTTTAAATAAAACTAAAATAATTAATTAAAGAGGAAACACTATTATTTGTTGAGTAATTTAGTAAATATTTTAATAAATAAATTCCATTGAAATCTATTTGTAACATTTGGCAGACGCACCTATGTGGTTATTCAACCCATTACCATTCTATTTAAATTATTGTACTAAGATTTATTGGTAAATAAAATAATATACTTACTAACTGATTCAAAACATAATATAATTAGATTTATTTAAATTTAATGTTAAAACCAGCGACATTTAAACAAAAAATTAAAATCAATTCCTATTTAAATCAACGATAATTTTTTTTTCCATTTATTTTATAATTACAAATAATATAAATATGTCAGAAGAACAATACTAAGTGACAAAGTAGGAAGCGAATTTCCTTGCAATTTTCCTTTTTCTTTTCTGTGTATGGTGTTGAAGTATTATTTTCATTTGTTACTATTTATACGCTTTTTTGTCGCTTGCATTGTATTATAGACTCTTTTCGCTTTCTTTTCTAATTGTCCGTTTGTGAACAAGGTTCGATAACGTGAATCCAGTTTGTTTTTTTCTTTTAATATTTTCATTCATTTTTAATCATAGAGCATTATTTATGATGTGTGGTAACAATGGCAACAATTTAATGTTGTATTATGAGGGTTTTTCATATAGACGTTTAAGAGGTTTATTTCCAGCTATGGAAAGTTGGCTCAGTGCTAAAAAGCGTTGAACTTCGAACATGAAGATAGCTCGATTCTGTTATCGACCTCCAAATTATAATAATTTAATTATTGAATCAATGTTTGAAAAAAACTTTGTTCACATCAATTGTCATCCAGTACATTTATAGCAAAATATTTTAACTTGATTGGATAAATAAAAACGTATTTTACAACCGATTGAATTTTTGTACAAGATGAAATAGCTTGCACACAGAAGAGAGGGTGAGCTAATAGAAGGAATTAAAACAAATAACATAACCTACGAGTTTACCAGCTTAACTAGACAAGCAATTATGAATAATTTAATATACCTAATTAAACTATACAAATAATTAAATATGATAAGCACCTTGTCACATGATTTGCTTAAGCAACTCATATGACAAGTTATTATTCTCACTATGAGATGCTTTAAAAGCCACACTTAATGGGGATATATTCGGGCATTATATAATTTCAATAGATATTTGTAACGTGCCTCAGAATCTGTATTTCTTCATTAGTTTTACGCCTTATCTGGGTTTGGTTTTTACTAAAACCAAAGGGTATTACAATGCTCGCTAAGCCAACCCTGCTTATATTATTAGTTTCAGTATAAACTCTTCTTCTCTACAATACAGGTCGGTGCTTTCGTAAAACCTTATAAATACAATACCTTATATGACACTAATATGAAACAAAAGTATTTGCAGAGCAATGATTGTGCATTGCCAAAAGTCGAACGATATGATCTTGGGTCTCCTGCCAAACTGTTACATTAAACTGTCGATAAAGACAAAAGCACAATTTTAGAGTCATAAATCTGTATTAATGAAATCCCGAGGCATTATTCGTTTACAGTGACAATTGGAAAATATAAATATAATAAAATTAAATCGTTTCTAAGTAACGGAAAATATAAATAAATCCATTTTACTAAAATGGCTCGTTTATTGTGAATTATACGTAGGGTTAGGTTGTTCTAAATCAGGTTTGTCCAGCTGTTGCCTGCCAGGCTAATCTGTGCGACCCGCCAATAGTTTTTCAAACTTAAAGAAAAATAGTTATTGAAGATCTCTGCTCTAAATGATATTCACTTAAGGAGTTCAAGGTCATTTGGGACAGTTTTTTGCTGACGCATGTCTGCTCTGTACAGAACCCATACTTTCCCCTTCAAGTTTTGAATACTGTAATTACTACTTCATTAAATGATTTTAGTTATTTCAGGCATGATATTACTATGTTGCCCATCCCACAAATCCTTATTCTTAGTAACGTTGTTGTTCTCCTTACAAGAAACAGAAGCTCGGACAGTAGCTGCAACAATCTTCTCCATGCGCCACGTGTTCGTTACGAGCAATCTTCTTACAACTATGCACAGCAAACCTATTGAATTTGGTTTCATATAGTGCACAATATCTCCTTTATCATATTCAAAGTTTTCCACCAATTTATATTTTTAGTATTCTTTAGATCACTTCACTAGTTAAACACTGAAACAAGATGTTTATAAAGATAGCCTGGATAAGAGGTTCTTAGGCTCCAAGAAATTATAGTTCCCCAACAACTGCCCTGGAGCATCTCTCTTACCCATGCAAAGTAATAAATACTGGAAACACATCAATGTTCTATATTCACCCGAGATATGTAAATGCAATTTTATCCAGTTGCCGAGGGATCGCAATCTACCTGAAGCTAATTATTTATAATTTTAATAGAGATACTTAGAAATTTATTTACGTCGAGCAGAAGAAGCAGTGTTATTGTTTTCTTTCCTTCTATATTCAACTTTTTATCTAAATAAAGATCTATTTTCCCACAAATGTTACGCGGAATTATCCTCTCCTAATGGAAATGTATGCACGCTGAGAAAACATTAGGATTTTAGTAGAATACACATAGTATTACCAATACGCTACATCTGCAGCTTAGTGTTATTATGTGTTTTACCTGAATAAATTATCCTATGTGGAGAAGGTCCAGACATAATAATTTCGGACACTCGTTTGTATTACAATTTACTCTACCCCTTTAATGGCAGCGAGTTAATGAAACCACTACAAAATTTGTTTACAATAATTACTGATTGAACTATATCGATGTTTACATAAATAGTTAAAATAGCACAGCTGATATCAAGTACCAACACAACACTATAACCACTTTATAATTAGTTACTCTAAAACACACTCAGTGTTTCACTGTCACTTTGTGCACCAAATTAAACCCAATTATATTCCAATATACGACATTCCATCTGTTGTAGGTTGTCCCATAATCAAGAACATTGTGCATAGGCTACAAATACTGCTTGCATTATGGGAATATTATATGGTAAGCTTACATTAAGGAAACTTTGCATTTATAACCAAAGCAAGACGTTATAGTAATGTTATATCTCTTCATGAAGCCCACCATAAACTAAACAAAAAAATGTGTGTCATGTCCCTACAAAAGAAATTCGTCCCCGCATCCGATATGTCTACATATATTTCAAGACTGTTTGTTATTTATTACCAAAGTTAATTTATCATCGAATGCAATTCAATATTTTGACAGTCCTTGTCATGTTTGTAGGAATGTATTCATATTATCCTCTAACTCTGCGATCTCTCAAGGCCAAGTTCACGGTTAAGTGGTTCGCACTATACTAAATTTGTTTAGCACGTTCGATCCAGTTTAGAGCAAAACCAGGCTATAAATGGTATACGCACAACCCTGGGCATTGGAAAAAACTAACGGATATAAAGAGTTATCGAAGTCCGCTGCTGTTACGTTCGACTGTAACAAAAAGTGGCATTCAGTGCGAGTATGCAACAGAAGTGAGTGCTTTAGTTGGAGAATGTACTTAATAGAGGGTTTAATAGACTGCACTTGAAGTAGTTAATGATGAAGGAATGTAGTTATTTACAAAACCCTTATTACATGTCGGAAACCCTTCTGAATACGATTTTATTGATATAATATTATAAATATTCATTATGATTCAAAACGGTAGGTTTTATTTTAAAATCCTATTGAAAATATATTTCTCAATATTATTATTTTAAATAAAATTTAGTAAGATTTATGGAAATATAAACTAAAATATTTAATATCTGTTAAAAATAATTGAGTAGTAATGGGCAGCATTAATTATCAGCAGTGGGCATGAAACACTTTTGTCCATTCAATCACATATATTTACTCAGGCTTTCAATGCTTGCAAGAAATAACCTCTTGAATTTGTTGTGCAACATTGAACGGGATGGGTTTACGCAATTAAAAATGTAAACACGTTTGAATAAAACATTCACAGAGACACTGTGAAAAATATCTGGTGGCTTCGGCTGGTGGCTAAATATCAAACCGTCTACTCCTCTCTCGCATCTAGGCACAGCAGGTATTGAGCACAGTGGTTGTGGCGGCCCGATACGTATAACATCGATGAACACTGAGTCAATGAGGCTCTACCACTCTAAACATCAAGTAGGCATCTGCGCTTCGACTGGCAAAATCTCTTGGTGTATCTCGCGACTTATACTTATTTTAAGGTGTATACACCTCTAAGGGCCATACGGAGGTGTGTTCTAAGACATTTGAGGAATTATAAGAAGGATGGCTGGGCTGATTACAGAATGATACGAAATGTTATACTGTGTATGGATCAAGCCTGACTTATAGACGAATCGTTTGACTGGAACTGGAACAGCAGGTAGTCGAGTGGTCTAGAACGCAGGCTACATGATACACACTACAGTTCAATGTAAAAATTAATTTTCATAACTTCCCAAACGTTCATGTTAAATCAGTAACATATAAACTTTCGTAGTAAGGAATGAACGAATCAGGTTTCCAGTAAAACCAATGTTGGAGATTTTATACTGACATTGTAGAAATTACATGACCTTTAAGAAATTGTAAGTAAGGGACCGTAATATTAAGTGTCTACGCACGTGAGAGTGAATTTCAAGTTGTTTTGCTGATACTCATTTAGCGCGATCATTCAAGTGCATGGTTTTACCTTGGAAGCTCCTTTATCTAGTTGCACAGGTATTTTCTTCGTTTTACCTGGCAGGACCAAAGCAATGTGACAATTTATTTAATATTCAACCGTACTACCCAATATAACATTAAGGGGAGTTGATATACAAATACATTACATCTGAAAACTCATGATGGACAGCAAAAACATTATTGTAACATCTACAAATATTTAAATCCATGAAAGACTGAAATATTTAAGACCAAAATTAACGTACAAAGATACAAGGTAAGGCCGTACCCTCACGTTTGGGCTTATATTAGGTTTGAGCCATATGACCCTCGCGCATAATAACATTATGATACGTATTATTGTTATTAATTAACTAAGAAACAAATATATTACCTTTAACTACACATTTAACTTTCTTATTTTAAAATGATTGCAAAGTAAAGTTCATACGTGGAATACGGCAGCTTATGACGTCAGCAAATCTACATTGTAGTAAAACGAATAAAATAAGCAGTGCCAACGTGCGGTTGTAATGCAATTACCGTGTAAGCAGCTACATGCACAACAATAGATATGCCTGACCACTGCGAATGGTAAACATCTATTTAATGATTACACATTTATTCATGCGTAGGCAAACAAATCGTTCTGGCCTAATGACTGTAAAATTTATTATTTCAATTATTTAGCCGTACTTAATATGCACAAAGAGTCTCTAATCTGTTTTATTTAAACAATATGTTTTAATTTATTTACGTGTTATTTTTTATATAATTTAAACAGTTATTGAATAATTATTTAAATAATTTCATACACACATTGAACTAAACTACATATATACAATTTCTGTATATATTTTATACATGTATACAATATATATATTGAGGATACTAGTATTTTGTTCTTGAAAATCCCTTCGATGTCAATCGTTTAATAATTTAATCGTCAGTAAGGAACAAAATTTTATTTAAAAGCATAGAAAAAGACAAAATATTTTACATGTATATACAAAATATTTTCCTGCTTTCGAAAGTCTGTGGTTAGCCCACTATCAAGCGGAAGTTTTCTAATGGAAGTTTGAAAATGGAATGACAACATATTTCCGGAAGCTAGTTAGAAAATAAGTAATATAAAAAAGGCAAGATTTTGATTGATATACAGTTATTACGAAAGAATATATATATATATATATATATATATATATATATATATATATATATATATATATATATATATACAAAAAAAATATATTTTCTTATACAATAAGCAATACAACTGAGGATGTATAATCTACAAAAGATGACATGTAGTAGTTTGAAGCTGGCGCACCTTTCCATCTATCAGCCTTAGTTAAAACAATCTGTAGCAAAGTTTAGACTAAGACTGTTGCCTCCCCTCCTTATACTTTGAGTGTATTTGTAAAACGGTTATTGTGAAATCCTCAATGTGTGTGTCATTAAACATGTTTATTGCATGAGAAATTATTTTTAAAAATCTTTTGAGATTGACAAAACAAGTAAATATATATATATATATATATATATATATATATATATATATATATATACATTCCTTGGCCCCATTTTAAACACTAGTAATTATTGTATTTGAAACCTATTTTTAATTAATATAATTTATTATGGTGAGCGGCAATTAGACTTGTTCTTACCTGTTGCTCAGCTAGAATACTCAACCAACCTCCTGTGTTGACATTGTTGAACCAACTATATTGATTACGGTCTGTAAATAAATAAACGTTCTCGGGAATATTAAATTTTAATTGCTAAGTTTAGCGTTCAAACTTTTAGAACAAACAAGTAACCATAAATTTAATACTGAACTTGCCAAAAGTAAAATAAATATTGTATGAGTGAGTATTCAGTGGCATAACATTATTTTGCCACCACTATAAAAACATTTTATATGAAACTGTAACATGGATAAATATTTATATACGGGTATAATAAATAAATGTACATAAATATTATACTTAAACAACTGATTTCCTCGGAAGTGCCCAGGTACAGACTTACGGTTTATTCTCCCGCAGGGAGCTGGTAGTCGTGGGTCGTATTTGACCCGAGTAGAGAGCAAAATAAATGGGATAATTTGTCCTTAGCGTATAACAGCCCTTAGGCTTCTTCCTTTAGACCAGGCACAAATTTCATTATTTATTACTTTTGAAGGTACAGGAACAATGTTATAAATGGTTTCGATGAGGTAAATGTCACCTAAATAGTTAACGTCAGACAAATTTATACTTACATTTTGTAAAAAGTTCTCATCACACATTTTTTAAAATCATCTCTCAAAACCTATTGTTTTCTAACACTTTAATCAGACCTAATTACAGGCGATTATGAAGCCTATAAAAAGTTTCTCATTTACTGAAGTTCACATTATTACACAGATTTGCCTAGCATTTTACGTGACGGAGAAACTACAATGCTAAAATCAGCTGTTATCCTCTACCACTACAACGGAACAGGCTTCGTCTGTGCTTGTATGATCGGTACGTAGTTACAGTTTGCCGAGACGTGTGAGCCTGCTCATGTTGGCAGTGATACTCTTGCAGTTCCTGTACTAACTAACCAAAATGCACATTTAAACTTAGCATCGTTTGTACATTCTGTGGCAAAACACATAAAACTTTAATTTTTCCTTTAAAATAGATAATATGTCAAAATCATTATCGTTGTAATTTTAAATGAACATACTAGTATGTTTTTATAACTTATATTTATTTAAGGCATATCTCAAAAACAAAATACATTATTTTTAGCAAATTTAAATTATAATATTGAATTATTTAATCAAAATTTAATTGTGTATATGAAGCTATAATAACATAATTCGAAACACAACTTAACTCGATAAAAACAAATAACTCGACAGCAAAACATTAAAAAAACAATTAAGAAAAGTAATTACAGGTTTCTTTTATTTGTAAAACTGAAAACTTTTTAATGTTACTATCCAAACATAAAGTATTAAATTTATGTAAACATATAGTTCTCTGTATACAGTTCTGTGTTATAACCCACTCTCAGTTTTTTAACCTAGTTTTTTATTTATATGTTGTTTGAGTTTAATTGGTTTCACGTTTCTATGTTTTTGAAAAAATGTGTTTTTTATAACCATTACTGTGTTTATCTTTTATATTAAAGAGCTTTTTTTATAATGAAATTTAAACAAAATTATTTTGATTTTCGGATTAATTACGCGCTTTGAAACTGTTTATTTTTCAGGTATTTAATTTCGTTTGAATTAGGATTAAATTTTGATTAGGTTTCTTCAAACGTATCTATCTATTTGTCGTAATAGATAATTATAGCCTTACGCTTACTGGCCTAGTCCCACGCCTCAGAGCCGAAAATTGGGAGGGAAACGGCTACTAAACTTGTCAAGGCTAAACAGAAAAACTGAACGGGTTTGCTTCATGCTAAAACTTTCATCCTCTAACATATCTATATAGTTGGATATATGCATTGTAAAAAATTGTCTCAATTTAAATTAAGTGGTAACATATGACTTCATACAACAGCTGATTTTATGTTGTAGTTTATGATGTGGAGCAGCTGCTGTAACACGTAAGTTATAGTAACTTATTTATTATACAATACTAGATTCAAATGTTAAGCTTATTATTCCATTTTTTTCTTGCTGTTACAATATATATGTCAATTTATATTTCAATAACTTTTATTACAATTTATTCAATATATTTATAACAGCTAATACATGAATATTAGCTAAATATATTTTTTTCCAATTTTTGAATTTAAAACTTCCTAGGGGTGCCAAAACGTTTAAAAATAGACTTCAGTTAAATTTGTTGAAATAAATATTTATTAAGTAAACGGGTCAACAATAAATACACGTTTTCTATTAATTGAATCCTTTATTTTTAACTACGTAACTATATTCTATTAAAACCTCTATAAATACATTCTCCAAATGATTTACAATTGTATATATGTTCAGCGAGGTATAGTTGTAGAAAATTCTTTTAGCTTAAATTAAGTTGTCACATACGATTTCATACGAGGGATTTTATGTAATAGATTATATTGTAGAACAGGTGCTTTACCTGGTAGATTATGGTAATTTATTATACATTACTAGATTCAAATGTTTAGATTGAAAATGTATTATCATTCATATTTTTAGGAATATTTTACAATGTGGTATAATAATATGTTAATTTATATTTCAATTCTAAAATAATTCAATATATTAACGCGTTATATATCTTTACTCCAATTTTTGAACCAATACTTCCTTAGGCACGTTAGAAATTTCAAGATTATATTTCAATTAAATTGGATAATTAAAATATTTATTCAGTGACTTATTCTGTATCTAATAAACGTTTTCTAGTAATTAAATTCTTTATTAATTACTACAATAAGCCTCTACTAATTACACTCTTTATTGTAGTCAATTCTGCCAAATAATCCCATTGACCCATTTAGTCCTACTAAAACGACATTTTTCTGCAATTTAGATAACAATAGTATTTTTTCACGCAAAGGTTGGCATTCAGTTAAACTGTTTGTGTGTGTTTAGATTAATACTAGTTGTAAGACAAAGCCGGGAGTTCAGATAAGTAGGAAGGCAATTACATGGGACAGGGAGAGACTGAAGTCACGCAGCAGAATTATTGGCTTCTTATTGGAGTTTAGATAAGTGACATTTAATTTCAGTACTGCCAAGTTTACCAGAAACCTTCTGCTCATAGAAGTGTGTTTATTTATCCTTTAAATATAAGATAATCCCTAATAAGTTTATTGCTAATACTTTTTTAATAAAATTAAAATTGTTTATTGTGATTATTAATCTCTAATAACAAAGAAATCCCTATCCAGCAAAAAATAAAAGGACACATAAAAAATCTTGTTTATTGTGAAATCAGTTAGGGAAAATAGTGCTCTATTGTAATTAAAATAATTTTTTTTTTGTTAACCTCAAGAGGAATTTACTCAAATTATTTACAAATATTAGGCTTACTTGTTTTTTTTTATTAGTCTCGTTTTCTATTTTACCGCAACAGCTGATCTGTTGTGTGTCGTAAAAATATCAGCTGATCGATTGTACGCTCGCTACATGTCAGTTGTAAATGTTGTTCTAGGTCTGTTTTCGATTTTCGATCTAAAACCTGTATCGAGGTGTAATATTATTAGATATCTATAACAACTAGAAGTTCGCTTTTGGGTAATTTAGATTATTATTTAAATTTAGTGTCCAAATTGTTGGAATGGGAAGTAAATGAAGTGGAAAGTTACTTCTTCTATATAGGTATTATATATAAGTATTTTATAAAGTTTTTGATTGTGTCTCGCGTACGTTGTACCATCACTTTTTTGCTCTTCCTACATATACGTTTTCTTTTCAAACAAACAAATGTTTCAAACAACTTAAAAAATCAAAAACTCTGTAGTTTCGAAATGCTCCTTATCCCACAACCAACCCTTATAATCCTTTATCAACCGTCCTAGAATTTCTCTCGCAGCCCCTATTGTATACTTTCGAATTCAACTACAATCGTAATCATATTTTTGCGAATTAATATAATCCTTTTTCATTTTGAAGTATATTGCAACCACTTTGGGGTAAACCGCTTCGTGCAGGTGTATGGGAAACAGATTGGGTTAGGAGTGGGGAACCGTGCAGAAGTTTCTACAAGGACGTAATACTACCCTGACTGCTTACGTTTGACCGATAGATAATAGTCGATGTGGACAGAAACTAGGTTGTAGTATAAACATAAATGGAAACTACAAAATTATTAAATAAAGAAAAATTAAAACTACCACAAAACTACAATTATAAACACAAAATTAAATTAGTTTTCAGTATACAATAATAAAGTGAATATTTCCAGAACGTAGTCAACTGAAGTCTACCAACTGAAGACTTCAAGAAGGCACACGACTTCCGGCGCGATTGTCCAAGGCTAAATAAGGCTAGCGATTTTTCCTAAAGTCACTATACAATATACGTATCTAATTTTAGGACATGCTGTGCTATGATGGTTAGAACAGGGTTGTGAGAGGCAATCGTTGGGCAGCTTAAGGCAACAGTACTCTTGCAAAATTTTACAACCATACGCATTACTTGCGCACTATATGCTCCGCTCTTGGCTCGGCCGCTACTAGCCAATCTGCGTACTACGACTCTCGCCGTCCTCTCGATGCGTCTTCAGACTGTGCTGCTTGATAGCAAAACGTGTACAGCTGTATGTTCTGATATTCCACTTCTCTAAGCATCGGTCTGTATGTATGTGATTTTTACACAGAATGAATAACTGTGTTTTTGCTGAGTAACAGAAAACCAATGTTTACAGAACTGCATTGATACTTACCCCTCACTCGCCCCTCAAGGACACAACGGAACTTATAGTGCAGTAATTATACGGAATAGCTTACGAGGTTTGAAGGGTTACAAATAAGAAGGTTAAGATACTTCTTTCTTATTGCATCAGAGTCTTCTTAATTTGTTGGGACAAAAACGTAATGAAATTTATAGTTTAAAATTGAAAATTTTAGATGTAAATCAGAATGATTGCTTAAATATCATGTTAGCAAAATCCTAACAGGAAGACATTGTTAAGAAAATCGTTGATAAACAATTTAAGAGAATTTATAAAGAAATCGTTGTGAAATCATATAATACATTAGCGGCTCCCTACATAAAGACCAAGCCAGGTTAAGGCTAAAGGTATCAATGCTGTGCTCTATTTATGATATTTGTTGTAGTCTTACTGTGTTGCATATTATAAGCAAAGTTTGCAGGTCAGGATTGTATAAGGATTGCAAAGGTTATTTGGCAATTATGCAAGTGTTTCAAGTCAGAGGCTTTAGTTGGCCGCCATATTTAGTGTCAATTTCATCCATTAGCTCACACTCTTCTTATATACGTCATGTTCAAAAATCAATCGTTGGTAAAATACTTTTTATTTATCCACTCACATTTGAATACATTTTTTAAAACTTGTGGTATGTGATACTTGATGGTAATACATATTATTGATAATTAATTAAATTAAATTATAATTAATTGTACTGTCATATGAGAGAAAACTTTTCACAAAAAGGGCAAGTTATGCAATATAGCTATTTCGTCCCATTCTTCTTAAAATAACTGATAACATATGATTTCATAAAACAGTTGTATTAATATTATAGGTTATGTGATAGAACATCTGTCATATTCAGGAAGCATTTCTCGAGTATTTTGTAATACTTTCTCTATACACCTGCTCTAGCTCTATATCGGGTGTGCACATTCAGCCTATAGAGCATTCTTTACCCCCACTTAATGTTAAGATGACGTTCCGAAACGCGTTGGGTGTGAATAATATGAATGCAATTAATTTACATAATAGCCTACAAGAGAATGTCTCGGAGTCCTTAAATAAATGTTCTGCTTTCAGCGACGGATTAAGGGAAAGCTTTGCAATATACCTTGTGTAATTTAATAATCTTCTGTAAACTATTTGAAGTTGACTCTACTGTCGCAATGTATTCTGTGGTTGCATGTAACAAAAGTATGTAATTAGCTAAACTTTATCCCTCGAGTGAAGCAAAGACTTGGTTTTGTTACATAAACGATAACTTTGTTATTATTGTATTGGACTTATTACATTAAATGAATTGTTTAAACATTATAAACCTTTCTGGAAGGTAGTTAATTTCTACAAACTTAGGTAAATAACTGTGTCAATGTACAACAATTAAAAAGTAGACTTTTATTTCATGATGTAGTAGATATTGCAGACCCAAGTAATATACAATATACTTGTAGATTCTATCAGAAGCATGCTTATATACTGTGAAGGCGGAAGTAAACATACAAATACTCTCACAAAGGGAAGACTGGCCCAGCTTCAACGCGCGCTCCGTGTTAATATTTAATTAATTTTTAGCTACTTTTTTTGAGGAAACAAATGCTTTGTGTAAATATTTACTGAAAGGAAAGTTCTGTAAAAAAAATATACTGAAAACTTTATCGTTGTGAAAATAAACATTAAAACATGTTGAACACAAACTGTCGAGACCTATGCTATATACAGAAAACAAATGGAGATATCTTGCTATGAAGACAAATTTGACCTGTTATTTACCCTACCAACTGTGAAGGCATAATTAAAAATGATTTTACTAGCTAGGCAATGCTTGATTAGGAATATATAAGATATAAACTAGGTAGACAAACGTTATCTATCCAGAAATAACGTATAATTTAAATGTGATGCTAGCAAGGCAAACTTTAAACTACTCAGCCTGGATAGGCGTAATATACATAGCCAACGATGAGGTCTGTTATTTTGTTGGTGGGTTCTAAAGTATTTTGAGTGTTTATGTTTAGTAAGGTTTTAGTTTTGTGTTAGGCCTGAGTCATCTGATTCAATTCGATTTTATTCCTTTACTCCGTCACCTAGCAACCGCGTGTTGTTATTTGTTGCTATTATACATACGTTTTGGTATCACTTGGTAACAAAATCACTACTTACAGATATTTTCAGCAGACGCATTTCGCAATAGATCATTGCATTGTTCAAACCTGTGAGTCACAAATATATATATTCTCGTTTAGACATACATATGTATTATTTAATTTTATCTCATTATTTAAATACCTACTGTAAATGCATGTTGGAGTATGCTTGCTTAATAACATACGAGACATTCTTTGGTGACCAATATTAGGAAATATTGTCTAAAACTTTGATATTCTTACTTTCTTTTTCTATGAAAAGTAATGTATTACTCTGGCCTAAAGGATGGTGAAACTTCCAACGAATTGCCTCTTCTGGAATGAAAAATCATCTCATTTATTTTGTGCTCTACTCCGATGAGATGCGACTCTCGGCTACTTAGTGCTCAGGAGGGGGGGAGGGGGAGAACCAACCTGCGTCTGTGTGACGATAGCACTTTCTAGATGAACAGCCTTGAGAGTTTTGTGTCGTTTACATTTGAAGCCATTCCTATCTGAGTGACTACACGTGCTACAATATGGTACTTCAATGTTTTCTAGTCAAAATCAAAATAACTTAAGACCTACCCTTTATTTTAAAAGTATGAACTTTTCTGGGGTAATTGTTCGCTTAACAATCAACAGTCCTTAAATTTTAGGTTTTACTTAAAAAACATGATTAATGTTATCTTAAAGGAACTTCCCTAACCTAACCTTATTATGGCAATCGTTAATAGCAAGAAAGGTATTTATAATTTGTTTTCCAAAATCAACATTTATAAAGCGTTAAAGACGGAACCTTGCGTTTTCCAAACTCTAATCGAAAACGCCTAGCTCTTCTGTGATCGTTATTTAATTTGGTTTTCAACAATCACACACTCGGCAAACCCCAGGTTTTACTAGACTCTGTGTATATTACCTAACCGATCTAGCCTTATCCAACCAAACCTAAAATTACCTAGCCCAACCTTACCTAACCTAATCTTACTTAACCTAAACTAGCAATATCTAACCTAACCTTACCCAACTTTACTTATCCTAACCTAACCTTACCCAAAATAATATTATATAATCCAATCTTACCTAGCCTAACCTTAGCTAACCAAGCCTACCATTACCTGACCTAAGCTTACCTACCCTAACCTAACATGACAACACACCTTGTAAAGCGTAGGATATAACAATATATAGGGTTTTACAATTACTTATTATTTAAACAGAGGATTATTGTTAAAAGCAAAAAAGTGACAGCTCTGAGATTAGTACTTTCTGACTTGGAGTACGTCGCGGTCATTTATACCTAGAGAAAGTAACTAAATTCAGTTTAGCTTTAGGTCCTGAATGGAATAGATAGCAACATGAAACACAAATCAAAGGCAATCTCAAGAAGTTGTATAAATAACGAGGTCAAGTGACAACCACATGTAGCGAGAGAGTAAATTATTTGCTGTTGTAAGTAGGGTTAATCTATTCGTCGCTCCGTTGGAGGCAATACGTATAATTATATAAAAAAGCTAAATCGGTTTCATGGGAAAACCCTCCCAAACAAGAACCCTTCGAAAAAACGGAGCTTCCGTTATTTTAAAGCACTTAGTCCGTAATGGGGAGATTGATCCTCTTCGTATCGGAAACATCCCTATGAGATTTACTTTCCCAGTACAGAGGTCTTTAACCTAAGGCCAGAGCCAATCATATGTTCTTATTTTTTAACATTTTTTTCATTTTATTGTTATATTTCTTTTATAGTGTTAATTGTAAATTTATAGTTGAAAATTTTAAAACCTTATAAAATATTTGTTTCTTCGATAATAATTTAGAAAATATATCACGTTTATTTTACAGATTTTTTAAAATTTACAAAACGTAAAATTTATAACGTAAAATATTGTGGTCTAACGATTAAATTCTATGACGAATAAATAAACGAGAGAAAAACATCTACCTATTGTAAAATACAAAGGTATAGTTCCAGCCAGATGTTATGTAACTTACTACTCGTGAACTTGTAAGATGCGGGCCATTAATGCAATAATGTGAGTTCCCAATATTTACAGCTCAAGAATATGGCAAGGAAGCAATACAAGTAATGATGATGAAATACTGACACGAAACGCCTCTGTGAATCTACTTTAAGCATAAACTTTAAATACTTGAAGAATGTATAAGTACATAATTAAAGATACGCATTCATATGCAAAAGTATTTATGTGCCTTTTATATGAACGGATGTGTTGGAGCCATAAACAACAGAGTGTATTGGAATAAATATGAAACTAAAAACGGTTGGCGATACAATATTAAACAACCCATCAATGACCAACCTAGAGTTCCTTCACCTATAAAGGCGTTACAACTTTGTAAATATTTTATGAACAGTTGAAAATTAAAAAAATGAATGGTTTCCTAACAAGAGGAAGTTAAAGAATTATTAAAAGCATTAAGTCGTTAATGGAATGCATGAGCCTCTATTACATGCAAACTTTACATTAGGAATCGCTTTGGTTCTATGTTGCAATGTCCATTGTATTTATTGAGAAATACGTTTCGTCCTAATAACATTATTCTATCTTACTAGTTACTTCAAACATTATATTTTATCATATATATTTTTATTTTAATTGCTGCAACTAAATATATAAAAGTAAGGAATATTCCTTCGCTAAAATCTAGGCAAGAACAAACTCGAAGCAGGAAGCTAATTTAATAAAATTATGTCAAAGTTCTCGCCCTAGGAAGGTTCAAAGCTTAACTCATGTTTTATCCATTTTACTAGAATTCCATATGGAACTCTACGCCATAGGGCGCTGCTGCCAAGACTGACGTGACTGTTTGTCCTGGGAAACTTTTGCCACCTGACAAGCCCCCCCCCCCTTATTGCTAACTTGAGTTTAAACATTGTTGCAAGTATCGTTAACTTTGGTGAAAGCGTCCGACTCTCAAATAATACTTGTTTTTAATACAATCATATCACAGACATTGATTTAATTATGTCATTATTTATAATAAACTAAACAGTTTTTTATAATTAAGGAATACAATAAGGTGTTGATTTTTTCAACTTCACGAGTTTTTTATGTATCCGAATTCAGGAGATTAAATAATCCCTTTTATTATTTTATTATGTAATTATAATTGGATATACCTTTTTTTGATATTTTATCACTCGCCTAAAACCCAAACTATCAAACCCTTACACTCAAATTATCAGGCCTTTACATGTGGTTTTTTATTTCCCTCATACCATGAACTGTGCTGTAATATTTTCATATTGGTTTTCCTATCGTCGTGATATTTGGATATTCTGGTATATAAGGGTATTTATTGAGGGATATATTGAGGGATATATTGAGGGATATATAAGGGATATTATTATTACTATTATTAAAACTGGTTTTATTAAACCAACCATTAACTTTTCTTGGATTATCCTACCCTAAATACTCGTATAAACAAAAGTGCCCATTACCTCTTTAAGTGCTTGTCTGGACATTAACAGTTACATATATTAGAATTAGCACAACACAACACAAGTTGAAAATCCACTGTACTTGGATGAAGGTGAAGTCACTTTTCATGTCCTTTGGTCATCTTATTTATTTCTTCTGTTATCTGGCGCTAACGAGTGAAACACTTGACATACTTTTATCTTTTTCTTTACATATAAAAATGGTGTGTTAGTTTGTGTACGGTTTAAAAACTCATAAAGATCTGCAATTATAGATTTCAAATTTTGATTGGACATTCAGCCCGCTTCATTGATGGTTTTTATCTATTTTCTCGCGTAACATACTCGTGACCCCGTGAACAAAAATTGTTAACGGTCTGCTGTGAACGAGCATCGCGCTATCAGCCAGCTGATTTGTAATAATATTATATAAAATTAAATATCAATAAGCTCGTGAAACATGAGATAGTCGCGTGGAAGATTATTTAATCAGCCGATTTTCACAATCCATTAGCAATAAATTCTATACAGCAGTTATTTTCTCCATTTGGTAGTTGTGTTTATATCATCATCAAAAAGAAATTTCATATTTTGTAAAGATATTCGGTCAGAAAGTATATATAACTACAAATAATTGCAAACTATAATTAAATTTTGTTTTGGTTTAGAACAGAAATACTAATGATGATTGACTTCTCATTGAAATGCGTATGAGAAAATAAGTTATTGACTTTACGTTGATGTGATTTATAATTTATTAATTACCTTTACCACAAAATGAGGTTAATTTCTGACTAAATAACTTGTTTCCTTTGAACGCAACGTAAAGGCATAACAGTGCATAGTCATTGTAAAGAGATAACAAAACGTAGCAAACGTAGAACCATAACAATGCATAAGCAACGTAAAGGCATAGCAATTCGTAGCCAACCTAAAGCCATAACAATGCATAAGCAACGTAAAGGAAAAGCAATGCGTATCCATCGTAAAGGTATAAAAATAGGTAGCGAACGTAAAACCATAACAATGCATAAGCAACGTAAAGTAAAAACATTGCGTATCAATCATAAAGTTATAACAATACGTAGTGAACGTAAAAAAATAATAAGGCATAAGCAACGTAATGAAAAAACAATGCGTATCCATTATAAAGGTATAACAATACGTAGCGAACGAAAAACCATAACAATACATAGGCAACGTAAAGGCATAGCAATTCGTAGCGAACCTAAAGCCATAACAATGGGTAATCAACGTAAAGGCATAACAATGCGTATCCATCGTAAAGATATAACAATACGTAGAGAACGTAAAGCAATAACAATGCATAAGCAACGTAAAGGAAAAAGAATGCGTATCCATTATAAAGGTATAACAATACGTAGCGAACGAAAAACCATAACAATACATAGGCAACGTAAAGGCATAGCAATTCGTAGCGAACCTAAAGCCATAACAATGGGTAATCAACGTAAGGGCATAACAATGCGTATCCATCGTAAAGGTATAACAATACGTAGCGAACGTAAAGCAATAACAATGCATAAGCAACGTAAAGGCATAACAATGCGTATCCATCGTAAAGATATAACAATACGTAGCGAACGTAGAACCATAACAAAGCATAAGCAACGTAAAGGCATAACAATGCGTATCCATCGTAAAGATATAACAATACGTAGAGAACGTAAAGCAATAACAATGCATAAGCAACGTAAAGGAAAAAGAATGCGTATCCATCGTAAAGGTATAAAAGTAGGAAGCGAACGTGAAACCATAGCAACCATAAAAACCTTTTGGTTAAAAAGAGAATATACCAATTACTCTAGAAGAGATATCAACAAGTTCTGCGCCATGTAATTAGAGTAGTCGTCTTACTATCTATCATGTTACTATCCTAGGATAAGCTAATAGATATGCTGCCAAAACAAAACCAGCATACAAATGGGATTACTTTGAATGGTAAAACACTACTTACCATAAACCTGCCAATCAATTTATGTAAACCAAAAAACTCTACGAAAACCGAAGAGAAAGTTAGATAAATTTGAGAAATATTAGATTACTTTTTTAATGGAGTACGGAATTTCAAAATATAACTAATGTTACAAATGTATTTGGAGATAAGAGTTGAAAGGTTAGTCAAGCTAGAACTTAGTCACTATACAGCTGTCGTCTGTATGTAATATCTGTCATTGAACGAATAGATTGTTAAGTATGACGCTGAGGCCTGCGAGCTTAGTATCCCATTAGTCAGTGACGTTGGAAAAATACCTTTCTAATTTTAATATTTTTATAAAACTATAACACATACATTACAAAGTAATTATTTCGGATGAGAGTTCTTTGCCCTCAGAGGCTTACGCATTCGTATTTCTCTGTTATTAAACAGTTCATTTTATTCACTTTGTTTGCATGAAGTCCCGTGCTGATAAACAAAGAGTAGGCACTGAAAAGTTAATTAAATAGTGAAAAATACCGGAATTATGCGTACGTCATGGAATATTCGCTTTAGGAGATTATTTGTTTACATAGTGGAAGATTGTTTTATAATTATTAACCGTGTACAGATGTTTGATTACTAAAAATTAATTTAACGCATTTAATTTATGTAGATACAAAAATGTTTAGTTAAAATTGTACGCAACTTTGTTTGTATAATTTCAGTTATATCTGGCAACCATTGTAGATGTTAAGTTTGATCCCGATTTTTGTCTTATTAACGCTTTTTGTGTAGAGCTTACAGTGTCTACATCTAGTGCTTACCGGAAGAGGTTAAATCCACGTAAACAAGTGTCAGCTGTGTTATTTTCTCTCGTGCACTTAATAGCTTCCCAATGACGTCCGTATATATCTTCACTACAAATTGTTACTAAATAGATACAGGTTAGTTAAAAATTAATTACTTCTGAGTAGATCTATATGGGTATATAAATAACT
>JBAIZL010000002.1:77373390-77510890 GCA_036971475.1 Prosapia bicincta | reverse complement strand
TTCATCAGCATTACTTGTATTATTTCCTTGTCTTATTCTTGAGTTGTAACTTCAAGACAACAATTTGATTCGTGAACTCAAATTATTCCTCTAATGGCTCGCATCTTACAAGTTCATGAGTATCAAGTTATACAGCATCTGGCTGAAACTATACCTTTTCTTACCGACTTTATTCTCTTGCCTTACCTTGGTCCTTTCTTTTCATCAATTGCTAAGTCAGTAAGAAAGTAATGGTTTATCCATTGACTACAAACCTAATTTCATAGACCTGTGCCTCAAGGAATAAACCTCTCAGAGGAACCAACCCCTGAATTTTTGATAAAACCAATTAGCCTCCGATAAGCCCTGTTCAAGCTCCTTTTCGGGTAGTGGAATCTTTGAGAGACACTTGTGATTTAAAGACTATACCTGGATACCTAGTGAACTTATCTTATTTAGAATGAAAACACAGCTAATTGGAGAATATACCTTTTTATTTATCCAAGGTTCAAATTAATTATTATTGTTTTTATTTAATTTAACAGGATTTTCTTGACTAATTACTTTTTTCAAAATTTCATACAACTTGCCATTGAATTAAACATTATTATCTCATTCTATGTTTTTAAATTTTCTTATTACATTAATTTTATATATAATTTAAATTATCAAAGTTACCATAATTAATTTTGTATATAGTTTTGATTGTTATAGTTAAATTTAACATATTTTAAAATCTGATTCTTTTTCAAACACTTAATATTACTATTTAATGCCTTTATGCTAGGCCTTGAACAATTAACCTCTTTAGAAATTATTCATTAGAAATTTACTTAGAAAAAGCCATATAAGATATACATCTTTATACTTAATCCATACATTCCCACAGCGATGGGAATGGAAAGTCAATTTTGAATCTTTGTTACGTAAATTTGGGTAACCTAAGAGAGTTGACTAATCAGTCCCTTAGGTTATTCCCATCTTATTTAATTTTGAATTTAAGTTAATATAATTTGAAGTAAAATGTTATTAAAAAAGAATAACTAAATTGATTATATAACCTTGTACTGTAGAAATCTTTTTATCTTCATTAATGTTGTCCTCTGTCGGTCCCATTACAGCTTCAAGGGTCTTGGTAGGTAGGCGTCTCTCCATAATTTCGGTTAATCTTCTTATTTTCTTTAATTTTGCATTTTGGTGGTCGAAATTTTGTTCTGGGTATATATGAGCCCTTGTTCATATATATCTTCCTTCCCCTGATCACATCGTAGCACTTTTTACTCTGTTTCTAGCACATTTTTTCTTGTCCTGTTCGCATGGTACAAAAACACGTCTGCTCGCCTTGAGAGCCTAATGCATTCTCATTCTGGATAGCGTCCCTTTTTTGAGGCCCCACTTCATAGCATCCATTTTTCAACTTTTGACCAATCAGAAAGCCGTTGCCATGGCAATTGACTTTGTTTGTTCGGAAATTCTGAACTACGATTAGTTTCACTTTTTGTAAAAGGCGTTTGTTTATTCTGATGTGTCCTTTCCATTTTTACCTTTTATTTAATAACATATTTGACTTTATTTCTTCTTATTTGATTTAATTTACTTTTTAAAATTCCTAATCCAAAGTTCGACTGTAGCGCTTTCGTTTCGTAGTGACAAGATTTATAATCAATACCCTAGGCGGATTTTTCCGGAATCAAATATGACTGCTTCTAGTATAACCTAATTTCTAGGCTATTACATTTTAACATTTAAACTTTACTTTTACATAAATAATATTTTCCCTAGCTAGGCCTAATTTACTTTCCTCACATCTTATAAATTTACATTCTTTATTCCTGATTATATTTAATTACAATTATTTTAATAGCCGGCATCTAGGCCGAGTTTGTTATACTACACAATTACTTTTTTGTATACATAATTTAGGCTATCCACTTTGAAGTGATAATTTTTCTTATTGATTATAATTTATGTTTTTTAAGTCTAAAGTTATTTCTAATTTTCTTCATTTTACTAATATTTACCCTAGTTTTATTATTATTATTATTATTATAATGCTTTAAAATTTTTACATATAAATTTAGCCAATTATTTAACCAGGTTAGGTTTGATTCTGGTATTCTGTACAATTACCCTAATTCTTTGCATCGGACATTCTGGCCGCTGCACTTTGTATTATATCTTAGGTTGATTCTCCACTCTCGCTCATTTATTTCGTCTTTTTTGTCCACTTTATAAAATTTTTCCCGATTTATAATTAGTTACTCTAAAACTCACAGAGTTTTATCGCTCCACTGTCACTTTGTGCGATAATTAAATCCAATTTAATTCCAATATGCAACATTCCATCTATTGTAGGATGTTACATAACTAAAAAACATTGTGGAAACTTTGCATTTCTAACTTACTCAAGACAAGACGTTGTAATGGTTTATTTCTTCATGATGCTACCTGTGTTACCGAAACATTCAATAACAAATTGCCAACCATAAAGTAAACTATCCCGTCTTTACAAAAAAACGTGTCACGTCCCTATAGAAGAAATTCGTTCCTCCAATGTATATTTTTAGACTGTTTGCTATTTCTTGCCGAATCTAATTTATTATAGAATTTATCTAAAATCTAAACGTCTCTGGAAAGTCAATGTTTTGACAGTCCCTATCATGTTAGTAGAATAGTATATATATATAACCCTATACCTCCTGTCTCGCCTACTGCGATCTATCAAGGCCAAGTGCACGGTTACGTGCTGCGAGCTATACTAAATTTGTTTAATATGCTCGTTATAGTTTCGACCAAAACCGGGATATAAATGGTAGATACATTCCTAAAACTCCGACAGAGAGTATGTCTAATACATGTGTACGACCCTGCAGACCCAAACCATGATTCGTCAATTTACTCGAGATCAGGTGCTTCACGTATCTAACTTAATCAGCTATATATTATTGTCAATAATTTCCTAATACTCCTAAAGTGATAGTTGGTAAAATCACTTTAAAACCACAAAATAAACAGTAAGAAATACATTTTTTATAAAATTTATTTTATTTATTTAAATTTTGAAACCCATTCGCAGACTTTAAAAATGATTTAAAATATACTCTACAAGGGCAGCTTATAATTCGGTATACCTATAGTTATTAAGCCATGTACGTGTGGACACGTTTATGGAACTTAGCTTAACGCTCATTACTAAATATTAGAAATCCTGAGGTTATTATGTTCTGTGGGCTGAATGAAGTATGACACACGAAAGGGGACTTTCTGGAACGTGACTTACTTAGGAAGATGTAGGAAACGCTCAATAGCTCTAAGTGGGCCTGTAATGACATCAAACAGGAAGTGCTTTGAGAGCAAAGCGGCCATGTAAGCTTAACTAATATATAAATAAAGTAGCATCATTGCGACTATATGACAGAAGTGAGTGCTTTAGTTGGAGAATATACTTAATAGAGAGTTTAATAGAATGTATTTGAATACTAGTTAATAATAGTAGTTAATAATTAAAGAATGTAAAACTGCGTAACCTTGGTTACATAATAAAACCGCTATAGCATTCAACATATTTATATAAAAATTTCCTCTGCTTGGGGACATATCATCTCATAAAAAAGTTGTAACTTTGGCCAAAAGCCGAGTAAAGTTGGAAAAGTAAAAACGTTTGAATAAAACATCTGCAGAGACACAGGGGTATATATTCAGTTACTATTGGCTGCTAAGAGTGTTTGATTAAAACCCTTCCGTTGGATTTAAAAAGCAAATCAATTTACAAGACCACAAATTTTACGTAGCCTTATCCATTTTAGTTATTAATAATAAAAACTTTGAATGTGCAACAAAATAATGCAAGACAAGAAAAGGTATTTCAGAGAAACGACTATCACAAAGTGTGGAAATTGGGAAAATAAAAAAACATTGAAATAAGTAAAACGTATATAATATAATGATTGACGTTATATTTATAAAAATTTCAAGATTCATAAAAACTGTATATGACGTGTAACTTGTGGTTGTGATCCAATTACCGTGTATACAGTCAAATGGACAATGCATATACTGCGATAGTCAAGCAGTGCAGCTGAAAGGGTTACTTAATTACGTCACGATATAACTATTCTGGCCCTATTAGTGTCAAGTGTTGTTATGCAGAGTGACTGGAGCACAGTCGGAACACATACATTGGTTCTATTCTCTTATATCTAATGCATTCATTTTGTACTATTTATTTATATACCCATATAGATCTACTCAGAACTAATTAATTTTTAACTAACCTGGATACAGTTAGTAACAATTTGTAGTGAAGATATATACGGACGTCATTGGGAAGCTATTAAGTGCACGAGAGAAAATAACACAGCTGACACTTGTCTACGTGGATTTAACCTCTTCCGGTAAGCACTAGATGTAGACACTGTAAGTTCTACACAAAAAGCGTTAATAAAACTAAAATCGGAATCAAACTTAACATCTACAATGGTTGCCAGATATAACTGAAATTATACAAACAAAGTTGCGTACAATTTTAACTAACCATTTTTGTATCTACATAAATTAAATGTGTTAAATTAATTTTTAATAATCAAACATCTGTACACAGTTAATAAATATAAAACAATCTTCCAATATGTAAACAAATAATCTCCTAAAGCGAATATTCCATGACGTACGCATAATTCCGGTATTTTTTCAGTATTTAATTAACTTCTCAGTGCCTAATCTTTGTTTATCAGCGTGGGACATTGTTCAAACAAAGTGGATGAAAGGAAGTGTTAATTAAGAGAAATACGAATACATAAGCCTCCGAGGGCAAAGAAATCTCATCCGAAATAGTTACTTTGTAATGTATGTGTTACAGCATTATAAACGCATTAAAATTAGAAAGGTATTTTTCCAACGTCACTGACTACAACGGGACGTTGTAGGATACTAGTAGGATACTAGGCGCGCATGCCCCAGCGTCATACTTGACACTCTTTTCAACCATTGACCGATAGTACATACAGACGACAGCTGTATAGTGACTAAGTTCTAGCTTGACTAACCTTTCCACTCTTATCTCCAAATTCATTTGTAACATTAGTTGTATTTTAAAAATCCGTATTACATAAAAAAGTATCTTTATATATCTCAAATTAATCTAATTTTCTCTTCAGTTTTTGTAGTGTTTTTAGGTTTACATGAATTGATTGGCAGGTTTATGGTAAGTGGTGTATTACCACTCAAGGTAATCTCATTTGTATGGTGTTTTGTTTTGGCAGTAAATCTACAAGCTTATCCTAGGATACTAAGATGATAAATAGTAAGACTACTCTAAGCACATGATCAAGAGCTTCTTGATGTCTCTTATAGAGTAATTGGTATTTTCTCTTTTTAATCAAAAGGTTTTTATGGTGTATATCATTCAAAAATAAATAAAGATGGATAATAAACACGATAACCGTAGGTCTCCCCCATTGTTCCGAGACCGTAAAACATAAATTTAAATCCATTCGGACTCTCAACAAAATTCTACCATAATTCACAGATAATGCTATTATTCCAAGTATACATATAATAAAAGAAGGGAATGAATCATTGTTTACCTTGGCAAGGTATCTTATAGGTTACCTCAGGGTAGTAAGATAAGAGAGGGAAGAATCATTGTTTGCCTTTTCACGGTACCTTTTAGTTCATTCTAGGGTAGTCAGACAAAACAGGAATGAATCATTGTTTAGCTTCGTAAGGTATCTTTCAATTTCCCTAGGATAATAGGGATAGACAGTATAGAATCATTGCTTACCTTTACAAAGTGGTTGTAAGGTAATGTCAAGATAGTAGGATAGGGCAGGAAAGAATCATCGTTTACCTTTGGAAGGTATGTTTTAATTTCCCTAGGATAATAAGGACAGACAGTATAGAATCATTGTTTACCTTTACAAAGTGATTATAAGGGTATGTCAAGATAGTAGGATAGGACAGGAAAGAATCATTGTTTGCCTTTACAAGGTATCTTTTAATTTCCCTAGGATAATAAAAACAGACAGTATAGAATCATTGTTTACCTTTGCAAAGTGATTGTAAGGGTATGTAAAGATAATAGGATAGGACAGGAAAGAATCATTGTTTGCCTTTGCAAGGTATCGTTTAATTTTCCTAGGATAATAAAGATACGCAGTATAGAATCATTGTTTAGATTTGCAAAGTAATTGTAAGGTAATGTCAAGATAGTAGGATAGGACAGAAAAGAATCTTTTAAATTATACCAAAAAGATGTCTTACTCCTAGTAGATAGTAAGATGTCTACACTAGGCTTCAAGTTAATATCTCTTTTAAAATGATAGTTTCAGTTGTACAAATCGTGGTATACACCACTGCGTGACTTATTAGCAAATTATATTATAAAGAATGCAATGCTCTAGAAACTTGACTCTGTCCCCTCATTCCTATAGAGAGCTTTTTATTTTAATTCGTGCGGCCTCTATATAACCTTACGTATTCTGTAAACAAACAAGCTTTTATTTGTATACATTGATATTTTTTTACTGGGAAAGAACCAAGTTACACACTTGTAATATATATTATTAAATGAATAAACGAAAATTGAAAAAAAATTACATTATAATAGGTAAAACATGTGTTTATGTAAGTATCAAATAAACACGAAATTTCCCTAGTAAAAACATTGAGAGGTGGTGTCGAAAATTAATCCATCAACAACCTGTTCTAGCTTAAAGGCCTAAACTGAGTTTAGTATTTAATTAGTTTCGTAGCATTGCTTTCCTCGGGGTAACGACTCAGCAGCTGTGGAAGGAGCAACAGCAGCTGTGCCTCGAAATTAGAAACGGAACGTGTTTTATTAGGATTGAACTATAGACCTAAACATATTTTACATAGCGAAATAATAAGTATTAAATACTACAAAAAATATTAGAAGGTTAAATATAGATACACACACACACACACACACACACACACACACACACACACACACACACACACACACACACACACACACACACACACACACACACACACACACACACACACACACACACACACACACACACACACACACACACACACACACACACACACACACACACACACACACACACACACACACACACACACACACACACACACACACACACACACACACACACACACACACACACACACACACACACACACACACACACACACACACACACACACACACACACACACACACACACACACACACACACACACACACACACACACACACACACACACACACACACACACACACACACACACACACACACACACACACACACACACACACACACACACACACATATACACACACATATATATATATATATTTATATATATAAATATCGCAATATGTATTCTTGTGTATTAATAAAGAACTAAGTCAAAATCAAAATACAAGAATTATACCTGAATTTAAAATTAAAAGCTTTTCTTTGGCTAACAGTACCAACATCATCAGGAATATTAAACAACTCGTGTTTTATATATATATATATATATATATATATATATATACAAACACACACTCTCACTTTCTCTCTTACACACACACACACACACACACACACACACAAATATATAAAAATATAGATAGATAGATAGATAAATTGATAGATAGATAGATGGATAGGTAAATACATAGATAGATATATAAATAGATAGATAGATAGATAGATATAGATAGATAGATAATTAGATAGATAGTTATATAAATAGATAGATGTTTAATAAACTAATGTGTAGTTAGATTTAGAGTAAACTGTTTAAATTTTACCGTTGTAAAATTTTACAAATTTTGTTTAAATGTCGATCTTTAAAATTTACAAATGTTTCAAATATTCGTGCGAATAATACTTTTGGGCTTTTTCAAGGTTCACAATAAGAAGAGTAAATACAATTCTCTAAGAGCTGGGGGAGTTTTAGTCGTATGTATTTGGTAAGCGTTTTAAATCTATCTAATCAGTGTAAATCTATCTACTCAGTGTAAATCTATCTACTCAGTGTAAATCTATCTACTCAGTGTAAATCTATCTACTCAGTGTAAATTTATCTACTCAGTGTAAATCAAAGTATCTTTGTAGCCATAGTCGACCAGATTTATTTCACAGTGACCAAAAGGATGTTTTATTCAAACATTTTTACACCTCCGATTGTGGAAATCCTTTTCTGTCAATCTCGTGACAATTCATGACGAACAATAATATTCTAGAGGTAGGATACTTACGGAATATTTCATGTATATGCTATTATATCGATATTTTTCAGTTTGTGTTCTTTCCTGATGAAGTAGTCGATACTGTGTTTAGTACTTAATTATATTGGCAGAACGTACTTGATGGTGGTAACAAAGGCGTTTATATAGGAGTTTTATTAAAAAGGAACGCATATGCTGTACTGTGCTCCGAACGTTTACTACTAAGTCAACCGCACAATCAATTTCATCTGAAAACTCAACAACAACCCCATCTGCACAATCAAAATCATTACTAAACACAATCTCAAGGTCATAATCAAGAGTGTTTGGCAACACCATCTGAATAATAAATCAATATATAATCACTACCAAAAAGTTTCCAATATAATCAAGTCGATCTATAAACACAAAATCAAGGAATTTCACGCATTCATTTTAATCTGTAGTCATAATCACAAACTCATCGACACAATCAAGTCAATCGGTAAACATAATATCAAGGGCTTACACGCATTCATTTTAATCTGTAGACATAGTCACAAACTCATCGACACAATCAAGTCAATCGGTAAACACAATATCAAGGGCTTACACGCATTCATGTTGATCTGCAGACATAATCACAAACTCATCGACACAATCAAGTCAATCGGTAAACACAATATCAAGGCCTTACACGCATTCATGTTAATCTGTAGACATAATCACAAACTCATCGACACAATCAAGTCAATCGGTAAAAACAATATCAAGGGCTTACACGCACTCATGTTAATCTGTAGACATAATCACCAACTCATCGACACAATCAAGCCAATCGGTAAACATAACCATAATACCATTAACACAACCAATTCTATTACTAAAGACAATATCATGTTAATCAACAAGTCCAAGTCAATCTTTAAATACCAACTCAAGGTTATCCACAATCAAGTCAGTCTGTAAACACAACATCAAGGGCTTACACGCATTCATGTTAATCTGTAGACATAATCACAAACTCATCGACACAATCAAGCCAATCGGTAAACATAACCATAATACCATTAACACAACCAATTCTATTACTAAAGACAATATCTTGTTAATCAACAAGACCAAGCCAATCTTTAAATACAAACTCAAGGTTATCCACAATCACGTCAGTCTGTTAACACAATATCAAGGGCTTACACGCATTCATGTTAATCTGCAGACATAATCACAAACTCATCGACACAATCAAGTCAATCGGTAAACACAATATCAAGGCCTTACACGCATTCATGTTAATCTGTAGACATAATCACAAACTCATCGACACAATCAAGTCAATCGGTAAAAACAATATCAAGGCCTTACACGCATTCAATATTAATCTGTAGACATAATCACAAACTCATCGACACAATCAAGTCAATCGGTAAACATAACCATAATATCATCCACACAACCAATTCTATTACTTAAGACAATATCTTGTTAATCAACAAGACCAAGCCAATCTTTAAATACCAACTCAAGGTTATCCACAATCACGTCAGTCTGTTAACACAATATCAAGGGCTTACACGCATTCATGTTAATCTGCAGACATAATCACAAACTCATCGACACAATCAAGTCAATCGGTAAACACAATATCAAGGCCTTACACGCATTCATGTTAATCTGTAGACATAATCACAAACTCATCGACACAATCAAGTCAATCGGTAAAAACAATATCAAGGCCTTACACGCATTCAATATTAATCTGTAGACATAATCACAAACTCATCGACACAATCAAGTCAATCGGTAAACATAACCATAATATCATCCACACAACCAATTCTATTACTTAAGACAATATCATGTTAATCAACAAGACCAAGCCAATCCTTAAATACCAACTCAAGGTTATCCACAATCAAGTCAGTCTGTTAACACAATATCAAGGGCTTACACGCATTCATGTTAATCTGTAGACATAATCACCAACTCATCGACACAATCAAGCCAATCGGTAAACATAACCATAATACCATTAACACAACCAATTCTATTACTAAAGACAATATCATGTTAATCAACAAGACCAAGTCAATCTTTAAATACCAACTCAAGGTTATCCACAATCAAGTCAGTCTGTAAACACAACATCAAGGGCTTACACGCATTAATGTTAATCTGTAGACATAATCACAAACTCATCGACACAATCAAGTCAATCGGTAAACACAATATCAAGGGCTTACACGCATTGAATATTAATCAGTAGACATAATCACAAACTCATCGACACAATCAAGCCAATCGGTAAACATAACCATAATACCATTAACACAACCAATTCTATTACTAAAGACAATATCATGTTAATCAACAAGACCAAGTCAATCTTTAAATACCAACTCAAGGTTATCCACAATCAAGTCAGTCTGCAAACACGATATCAAGGACTTACACGCATTCATGCTAATCTGTAGACATAATTACAAACTAATCGACACAATCAAGTCAGTCGGTAAACATAACCATAATACCATCCACACAACCAATTCTATTACTAAAGACAATATCATGTTAATCAACAAGACCAAGTGAATCTTTAAATACCAACTCAATGTCAACCACGATAACGTCAGTCTATAAACACAATATCAAGGACTTTCACGCATGTAAATTTGTATATACATTTGCAAACTCGTTTACACAATCAATTCAAAGCATAACCACAAGGTCATATGCCCAAGAAAATCAATTGGAAACACAACCACAATGTAAAACTTAATTGATTCAAACAGTAGCATACACCCAACGTCGTATACTTCAAATTAGTGAAGTGATACTTCATTCTCTTGTTTAAGTATAACTATGCCTACACTTATATAGATATATGTGAAATTTCCCCCATAGGTTTAATTGCTTTCCTGTTGCAATGAAGAACTGAAGGAAAAGCGCATCACATAGAGCTTTTAAAAGTATAACTTCACATAACAAAACATAACACATAACTTCACTAAAATAATAATCTTCGGCCACTATTTGAAGCCGATTCTGTGTTCGCACCGTACTCTGCGGCTTCGTGTTACAAAAGTCAGTACTTACTTAAACTTTATCCTCGGAATGGAACAATGCCTTCACAGGAGAAAGCGTTCATAGTCACATATTCGTTTTTTTATGTTGCAACTGAAATAATGTTCACGAAGTTAGTCAAGGCGGCCAAGTAAAGCTAAATAGCAGTTG
This sequence comes from Prosapia bicincta, assembly GCA_036971475.1. NCBI lineage: Eukaryota > Metazoa > Arthropoda > Insecta > Hemiptera > Cercopidae > Prosapia > Prosapia bicincta. The sequence goes on along the minus strand of JBAIZL010000002.1, from coordinate 77,499,483 downwards.
CAATCAAGTAAACTATAACTAGGCTACTGTAATAGCTTACGTCACACTGGCAACTTGGCCACAGGAGGAACCTGAGTTATTAAGGAATTACAATTGGGTTTTTTTATAAATGGAATCATTGAATATATTACACAAAAACATTTAACATTGAATAAACCTAATTAAATTAGAACCCCTCATAAAGAGAGAATAAGTAAACTATATAAGGGTAGCAGTCGAAGTAAAACCTAAAAAACTAATCGAGTAGAGTGAAATCTCTTTTAAGGCCGCTTTTAGGGTCCATCTGTGTTTATTATTTAATTAGATTTGCAGGGCTTACTTGTTGGCGGTAACAAAGGACTTTATGTAGAAGTTTTATTAAAAATTAACGCATATGCTGTATTCGGCTCCGAATGCTTTAGTTCTCGGCATAGAACAAGATGGACGTTTTTAAAAATGTTTTTTTTTTACCAAATTTGAATGCTCACTTCCCTGTTATTACTAACCATCCCCAATTTTGACTTCGGTGTTGGGAGGGGAATTGGTATATATATATATATATCATGGGATGACTGTTGAAAATAAGTCTAAACAAAAGAAATATTTTATTAGGACAATATTAACAAGATATGAGTTAGTTTGGTCATGTTCGTACATACGACGTGTTTGGACAGGTGGCGTGTGTGATGCATGGTATAAAGACTAAATAAGTTCTATTCAAGAGCTTGGCAAGAATGATTCATTATTGTATACATCTGTTGGTTATATTTCATTATTTTTCTTAAACGGTATCTAAAACGATTTTGAATAGTTCTTTCAAACAGAATCAATAATTGAATTTTTGTTTTATGACGTCACTGTTATCCTTAAAAATATCAACATCTCTCTCTCCCTCCCTTAACTCTTCCTCCACCATGTGTGCTCCACTATCTCTCTTTCCTCTAATGTACTTTATATCGTCTACCCCAGAGGTTTAAAGAGATGCAGCCCCTTTGGGGCGTAGAAGATGTACAAGGGGGTTGTGGATAACTGCATTGTAATTGCACACATACTTGAGGTGTTCGACATTAATAAGATGTACCAGCTATAAGGGAAAAGACCAAATATTATGCTATAAAGGGAGGCACATGGCCTTAGTCCAAGATCGTCAAAGTGATCCTTTTTTTCTTCTCATCATCGGATTCCATTCTGTAGTTGTTTATTTCTTCCGTCAAAAATTCAACTTCTAATTAGACGTCACTAATCAAAATTATTTCTCCTTTTTATATTTTCTTCCTTCTTGGTTGTTCTACAGCTTTCTCTACTCTCTGCCTTTTTTTTACAGCAAAAACATCCCTGTTATAAAATCATTCAATATAATACACCAAATATATAAATGTAAATCACACACAAGTTTGATATTTTAAAAATAAAATACATAACAAATATGTGAACTCAGTGTTTAATTTCATAAAATTAATTTTTTTTCCGTCATATGGACCAAATCAAATCGGCATAATTCCTGCGTAATAAGTGCCTAATTTGCTGCTATCTGTTTACTGCATTTATTTATGCCTTCCTGAACATATTTCATATTATATGGGACGGATATTGTAGTTTTTTAATTTGTAAAGTTTATTTTCTTTGCACCAGTTTTGTATAAAATTTTATAAATTTGCATAACCTTAGAGGAAACACATCAGACAGTGCTAGGATTGTGCACATAGTGTACATAGTACAGATATGCGCTAGGATTCTATCCTAGTTATTAGGATTTACTTAAGTTAAGCTTGGAAGTAAGTATTTAGTTCAAAATAACAGACTGGTGGTAAAGAGATGCAGATAGAGAAAAATACACCCTATTAGGAAACAAAAAACAAATTATATTAATCCTTAAACCCAAGATACATTCCTAATAACATAACATTAGATCTATACCATCAGTTCTACAACATTACTTACAACATAAAATCAGCTGTTGTATGAAATCATATATTTTCACTTAATTTAAGCTAAATATTATGCACGCTCCGTGACGCAAGGGTATCGAAGTAAAATAATTGATATAATGATATTACTTGTTTTATTTGTAGTGACCTTGACATCATTGGAAGGGATAGCGAACAGGTAACTTCACGAGTTAAACACCTAATAACATTTTGTACTGAGCACTTAATAAATTTGGGAAGTTACGTCCCTTTGCCCCTAAGGTAGGCGAGACCATTTTAAAGTTTAACCTAAGCAGAACTCTAGTTTAACTGAAAGAAAGTTATCTTGGGCAACGGTTTTTCGGGGAAGCATTAAGCACGCAAGGAAAGATTAATGTGGGACCCTTTGTCAAAAGTAATTTACGCTCCGAAATTCAAAGTCTAATAACATAAACTTTATCACCAGGTTTGGAAGTAGATTTATACTACTTATATTCAGGAGAAGAGTTTATTGGTTTACTGGAAACCTTATTTTCCTTACCACTATAAAACATTGAAGTACCATATTGTAGCAAGGTACTGTCTTTATTGCTTTATAAATGTTGATTTTGGAAAACAAATTATAAATACTTTTCTTGCTATTAACGATTGCCATAATAAGGTTAGGTTAGGGAAGTTCCGGTTAGATAACATAATCATGTTTCTTAAGTAAAACCTAAAATTTAAGGACTGTGTGATTGTTAAGCGAACAATAACCCCAGAAAAGTTCATACTTTTAAAATTAAGGGTAGGTGAATCTTAAGTTATTTTGTTTAACACTATAAAACATTGAAGTACCAAATTGTAGCACGTGTAGTTACTCAGGTAAGAATTGCTTGGAAAGTAAACAACACAAAAATCATAAGGCTGTTCATCTCGAAAGTGCTATCGTCACACAGACGCAGGGTTGCCCCCCTCCCCCGAAGCCGAGAGTCTCGTGTCACCAGAGTAGGGCGAAAAATAAATGAGATAATTTTTCATTCCACAAGAGGCAATTCGTTGGAGGTTTCACCTTCCTTTAAGCCTGAGTCATACATTACTTTTCAAAGCAAAAGAAAGTAACAATATCAAAGTTTTAGACAATAGTTCTTAATATTGGTCGCCCAAGTATGCCTCGTATCTTATTAACCAAGCGTACTCCAAACTGCATTTACAGTAGGTGTTTCAATAATGAGAGGCAAAATTAAATAATACATGTAACTGCGAAGCTGTTAATTAAACTGGAATATTTTTTTTAAAAAAAGGTATAAATGGTTGAATCAGGGATTAGGTTTTTCAAAGATATCTGAATTTATGAAATACGTTTTTAATATCTAACTTTATTCCCACGCATTTTTGCTTTTTTTCTTTTGTATTTTCAAATTATTATCTAGATAAACTTATTATCTAAATAGATATGTATTTCCCCACAGATTCTACGAGAAAATATCGTCTCCTAATGAAAATGTGAAAATGTCTTGTAGAAAAACATTATGATTCTAGTAGAATGAATATAGCATTACCAATTCGCTACGTCTCCTGGTTAGTGTTGTTACGCGTGTTTGCCTGAATAAATTAGTCTATGAGGAGAAAGTCCAGCCATATTATACCCAGACCCTCGTTTGTATTACAATTTACTCTACCCCTTTGATGGCAGCGAGTTAATGAAACCACCACAAAATTTGTTTATAATAATTACTGATTGAACTATGTCGATGTTTACATAAATAGTTAAAATATCACAGCTGATACCAAGTACTAACACAACACTATAACCATTTTATAATTAGTTACTCTAAAACACACAGACCGCTTCACTGTCACTTTGTGCGCTAAATTAAACCCAATTATAATCCAATATACGACATTGCAGCTATTGTAGGTTGTCACATAATCAAGAACATTGTGGAAACTTTGCATTTCTAACTTACTCAAGACCAGACGTTCTTGTAATGGTTTATTTCTTCATGATGCCACCTGTGTTACCGAAACATTCAATACCAAATTGCCAAAAATAAAGTAAACTCTCCTGTCCCTACAAAAAAAATGTGTCAGGTCCCTATAGAAGAAATTCGTTCCTCCAATGTATATTTTTAGACTGTTTGCTATTTCTTGCCGAAGCTCATTTATCATAAAATTTATCTAAAAAACACCGTCTCATGGAAGTCAATGTTTTGACAGTCCCTATCATGTTAGTAGGAAAGTATATATATATAACCCTGTAACTCCTGTCTCGCCTACTGCGATCTCTCAAGGCCAAGGGCACGGTTACGTGCTGCGAACTATACTAAATTTGTTTAATATGCTCGTTACAGTTTCGACCAAAACCGGGATATAAATGGTAGATACACTCCTAAAACTCCAACAGAGAGTATGCCTAATACATGTGTACGACCTCGCAGACCCAAACCATGATTCGCAAATATACTCGAGACCAGGGGCTTCACGTATCAAACCTAATCAGCTATATATTATTGTCAATAATTTCCTAATACTTTTAAAGTGATAGTTGGTAAAATCACTTTAAAACCAGAAAAAACCGTAAGAAATAATTTTTTTTTTAAATGTATTTTATTTATTTAAATTTTGAAACCCAATCGCAGACTTTAAAAGTGTTTTAAAATATACTCTACCAGGACAGCTTTATTCGGTACACCTATAGTTATTAAGCCATGTACGTGTGGAGACGTTTATGGGACTCTCATTACTAAATATTAAAAATCTCGAGGGTATTTTATTCTGTGAGCTGAATGAAGTAGGACACACGAAAGGGGACTTTCTGGAACGTGACTTACTTAGGAAAATGTAGGAAACGCTCAATAGCTCTCAGTGGGTCTGTGATGACATCAAACAGGAAATGCTTTGATAGTAAAGCGGACATGTACGTTTAACTAATATAGGGCATTGGAAAAGAAATAACGGAACTAAAGCATTATGGAAGTCCGCCGCTGTTACGGTCGACTGTAAAATAAAGTGGCATCATTGCGACTATATGACACAAGTGAGTGCTTTAGTTAGAGAATATACTTAATAGAGAGTTTAATAGAATGTGCTTTAAGTAGTTAATAATAAAATAATGTAGTTCAACTACATTTAGAAAACCTTTATTACATGTTAAAAAAAAAAATCATATGCTGTACTCAAAACTAAATATATATTACTTGCCTCCCAACATGGAAAAAGATAAAATTCATAATTCTTTTTTTTTAAATTCTAATGACTTCTCATGCTACCCCTATCTTTGCCCAGTTTTGACTTCGTAGATTGGACGAGAAATGTTAAGCTCATATACAACATGGAATGACCAATTGCAAAAACAAAATAAGGAATTACAAAAATATTTTATCAATACAGCTTTTTCATAACATGTTTGCACTATAGTGCATTATTACCAATATTGTCAGTGAGGTATGAAATTGTATAAACCTGTTTGGTCAGGCTGCATGTGTCATGTATAATATAAATCCTAAATAACAAGTATATATGTAACAATACAGCTTTTTCATAACATGTTTGCACTATAGTGCATAATTACCAATACTTTCAGTGAGGTATGAAATTGTATAAACCTTTTTGGTCAGGCTGCATGTGTCATGTATAATATAAATCCTAAATAACAAGTGTATATGTAAAAATTTAAATTTTGTAAAAGAAACGGCCACTAATAAATAAGGATCCAGACAACTGGTCACGCTTTGCCCTTACAGACATGGCAAAACCTGTAATGACTGGAAACTACCAAAGTGATGTCAACGGTTCCTGCTACAACGCGAAGTTATTGCCGCTCAGAGAGACGCCTTGATTTATTCAGACGTAGGTTCTCGGCATTGATACATAATTCGTTGGAGTAAGTCGATGACAGCTTGTCTCTCAGTGCCAATATCATGCAATACCGTTCGAGACGCCCCAATGCCTTTGGAGTTTACTTCAATATTTTCCCGTTTTACAGCAATTCACGTATCATCAGCTTAAAGTGCACTATAAACAGGTTTCACCAGGTTTCTAAAGTTCTACGTTAGTAAATACAGCTGTACTAAATCTTCCTTTAGATTGGCAAGAAGGAGTAATTGTTATATTCATTCTATTGATTATATTTCATTATCTTGTAAGCTATTCTCCTAAGCGTCTTCTAAAACGATTTTTTAATGTTATTGATTAATGTAAATAATTGCATTTTGTAGTTCCTTAAAATTATCAACATCTATGAACTGTCTCTCTCTTTCTTACTCTGTCTCTCTCTCACTCTCTCTCTCTCTCTAAATATATATATATATATATATATATATATATTTGTGTGTGTGTGTGTGGGTGTGTGAGTGTGTGTGCCTCATTTCTCTAAATTTAATTAATGTTGTCCACATCAGAGTTTCTCAAACAGAAATGCATAATAAATATTATTTCCTGCTGGTAAGAACCGTGTATTAATTTCGTTAATATATTCTTTATTTCCATCAAGTGTCACAAATCACAGCGGCATAACACTGCTGAGAAATGCCTACTTTGCCCCCCCCCCAGTATATTGTTTTTCCTAGCAATCCACTCTGGTCCATATCACAGTGCTATTGTTTATCCCCATCCAGCGCTTCCGACTTGGGAGGTCGGAATGGAGAATATATAAGTAGAGATGGCCACCATATAATTCAGGAAAAACCCATTCTCCAGGCGGTTCTGGAGCGAGGTCATTTATCCCACAGGAACAGGGGGGTTTGATCTAGACGGATGCCAAGGGAACGACGGGAGTGGACGTGTTTGATCTATACGGATGCCAAGGGAACGACGGGAGTGGACGTTTTAATTTATTTGATGACATCATTTCTGAAAAATCTTTGTATCTGTGTCGTATTCGAAACCCGAATGTCAGTGTTCAAGGCACCGACGCCGCTATCCTCTCGGCCACCACGGTCGATTGAGAAAGTAGCTTCTGTTGCATCTATATAATAATAGGCCCGAAGTTGTTTCGTTTTGAATAAGTGTTTGTACTTTAGAGAATGTCTATAACAGTGCGCAGCAATATTTACTTGTTAACAAAAAAAAAATAAAGAATTCGTTGCATCTAAGTCCTGAAATTTCCTTCGATCAAAACGTAAATATTAGAACATTTCGCACTTTATTTACTTGTTAAAAAATATGAATGGTTAGTTTTTATTTTTCTGCTGGATATTTATAAGTATAATGATTGAACTCTATAAACAGAATATTAGAAGAGTCTATAATTTACAATCAACGTAATAGTGAACTTTCGCAGAATTAAGATTTGTATAAATCAGCTTCTTTACAATTTAAGATATTATAACAAATAAATATATTAAAAAATATACTGACACAGAAGTATAACGAGAATGGATAGCTTTTATATAATTTTTCTGCTGGATAATTATTAGATTATTAATAATACAATGTATAAGTATTGGGAACAGATCAAAGACAATTAATTCATGCTTTTTTAACACTAAACGTTTTGCATTTCTTTCCGAAATTCCTTTCCAAGAGCTCGTTTTTATTAAACCAATATACAACGTGGCTTACAATTTATAAGCATTTGAGTTAATTGTTACATATTACAGCTGAAATTATTTCCAATAAATGATATTTTCGTTTAAAAGACAGTAAGTATAAATTCTATTGTTATTTTTCAAGAAATGTAGATAATTTATAAGTAACATCTTTTTCATTACGGTTTTGGAATTTATATTTTTAGAGTTCATACAAGTTACTTTTGATTATTTTACGGTATTGGAGTTTACCATAGACGATCAATTTTTTACCAAAATAAACCGAAAATTACGTCAGAAGATCGAATCTTCTAATTCTCTTAAGACATATATTTAGAAATAAACGGATTTCTGTTATAAGAAGACGTTTACCTCGTTAAATGAAATATATTCTCGTTTAAAAGATAGTATTTTTTATTCATTAACCAAGGTATTATATAATTATTTTTATACAAATATACACTGTAAATAAACACTTTTTTATTTCAATACGAAAATATTTATAAAGAAATGATTTTCATAGTCTTTTGAAAGAAAAAACTACACTTTTCAAATGTAATAATTCAATTAGTAAAAAATATACTTAAACAAGCAGTTTTATAGAAACAGTAAGCAGGTTTCAGCTAAAAACCTTTTTAGATATAACACAATTATTTTTTCACAAATATATAATAAAAATATTGACTAATTATTAAATTTTGTAAAATAAGCCAACAAAGCAACGGAATTAATAACTAAATTTATAAAATACAAAATCAGATAAGCTGTCGCTTCGTTCTTAGATTATTTTTGTCAATAAATGCAAAGATGTTTACTTCCTCGTGACAGTTACTTTTGCCTTTGGCAGAGAAAACGACTCTAGTTTCAGTATAGAAAGCGTATTGAAATAACTCTAACTGTTTCTAGTTATATATAATTCTGATTTTCTACTGCAAGACAATAACAGCCTATTGATTGCTAGACCAGAGTGTATTATATCCTCCTAGAGGTAAGTAATGTTTTCACTATTTGATAGAGTTGAAAGTCTTATGATTCGCATGTAAATATTTTACGTATAGTAATCTACTTTCCATATAAATGTTTAATTTTAACTGTATTTTCTAAAACATATAATAGATGTTTGGCTAGTTAAATGAAATATATTCTCGTATTATTTCAGTTTCAACAAAATGTCTGTCACTGGTATTGCCACTGTTTTTTTAAAAAGAAAAATAAAAAATGAATCAGATATAAATAGGATAGACGAGGAATGTATGCAACTTAAGGAAATGTTCTCCATAATCAGATTTAATTTTTATGTAGATGACTCCAGTGATGAAATAGGTGAGAGATTAAGACAGAGAATTGCATTCATACACTCCACTTCTTCATTAAAGAACATATATCTTTTTCTAACATTCAGTCGCACACAGTTACATATTACAGCGGAAATTATTCTAAATAAATGACGGTAAGTATAAATTTTATTATTATTTTCAAGATTTTTTCACAAATATATATATATATATATATATATATATATATATATATATATATATATATATGAGTGATAATAGGTCGATATACACAATTTTACTAGAATTAGTAAAAAATATACTTAAACAAGCAGTTTTATAGAAACAGTAAGCAGGTTTCCGTTAAAAACCTTTTTAATACCATTAATTTTTTCACAAATATATATAATAAAAAATATTAACTAATTATTAAATTTTGTAAAATTAAATTCTTAAAGCCAACAAATCAACGGAATTAATAACTAAATTTATAAAATACAAAATATATAATTTTTCTCATCATTATAGGAGTAACTCGAAAATGTGATATAATTTTCTTTATATTCAATCTAGTAAATATATTTATTACTTGTTATTAATTTTTCCTTGAAAGAATTAAATGAAAAAATATTTTGTTGAAATAATTTAAAAAGGACATAATATATATATATACACATATTATACTTATAAAATTAATTTTGTACAAAAAATAAGTACATTTATTTGCAAATACACATTTTTGGTTACACTCCTATTTCCAAGGAGATTGCTAGGGTTTATGTTACTCTTTTTGATAAATCATCTAGGGTTAGTTTGAGTCAAAAGAAAATTTAAAATCTAGCATGTTTTGCAAGATAACCTTTGCCTGGAACAATAAAACTAATGTATTATATTATTTAGAATATGTGTCATTGTATGTGAAAAAGCAGTATATTAATTAATTAATTAATATCATCTTGAAAAAATTAATATCATCTTGAAAATATTAATTGGCAAGGTAACCTTTGCCTGGAACAATAAAACTAATGTATTATATTATTTAGAATATTTGTCATTGTATGTGAAAAATCAGTATATTAATTAATTAATTAATCTTGAAAATATTAATTACACAAGACAGTTAAAACTACATAAGTAATATAAAAATTTAATTCAAGAACATATTTTGTAATACTTGAGTTTATAAAAATTAGCAAATATAAACATTTATAGGTAACATTTGTATAGATAAATTTTTTCTTCGTTTTTAACATATAATACAGTATGCTTCAGATCTGATTGTTAAAAATTTCTGCATCTTGTATAGTTAAATTTTTTCTTCGTTTTTAACATATAATACAGTATGCTTCAGATCTGATTGTTAAAAATTTCTGCATCTTGTATAGTTAAATTTTTTCTTCGTTTTTAACATATAATACAGTATGCTTCAGATCTGATTGTTAAAAATTTCTGCATCTTGTATAGTTAAATTTTTTCTTCGTTTTTAACATATAATACAGTATGCTTCAGATCTGATTGTTAAAAATTTCTGCATCTTGTATAGTTAAATTTTTTCTTCGTTTTTAACATATAATACAGTATGCTTCAGATCTGATTGTTAAAAATTTCTGCATCATCGAGAAAGGAATTGGCTTGCTTTATAGAATGTATGTTTTCAGATAGTCAGTTGCTATTTACGACAAAGAAAACTAAGGAAATACTTTCATATTTGTGCCGCAATATTGAAAAGGTAAGTAAAGTTTATTTTAGATATAAATTATAAACACAAAAAAATTTTGAAGAAAACAATAAGAAATTAAATAAAATTTTATATATAAATCATAATTGAATTTTGCAATGTTTAATGCACACTTATATTTTCCTAAATTATGCTGAGGCAAAACACATTCTATTGATTTATAGGTTTTATTGGAAACAGTTGTACATGGCATATCACGTACATTAGTATGAAACTTTTTTTAGAAACTTGACTTTTTTTTCTGATTCTTTGCTGTATATAATAGAAAATGGCTTCAGCAGGTCTCTAATAGTATTTTCGTCATAAGGTATCTCTCCCTCGTTCCAGTCAATAGAATGGTAATGGTTCTATAGCCAATATGTGGTTTGTTTATGCTGATTAAATTTGTACGGGACTTGAAGATTGTAACAGATCTTAAAGATAGCAAATTCTTTGGGAATATAATTATTATGTTTGTCGTAAAACGCTTGAAATTCAATCACTGCTTTCATGCTGCGTTCTACACCTAAAAACAAATACTAAAATTATTATTTAAAAAAAAACCTAAATGATTTATAAGTCAATATCTTTTTTAAATAATATTATTAAACTATATATTGGTCAATATTAATTGCTTTACACAATACATTTAGTAGAATATAAATAAAAATAGAGATTGCTTGTCAGAATAGCTTTATTGAACACATACATCAAGAAATATAAATTCTAATACTACTTAAGATTCGTTTTCTACACACACTACAATCTTGTAATTCCAATGAACACTCAGTACTTTAAAATATATGTCCGCAAGGTAAACTAGCGATTTCCATTTCATTCGTACAACATATCTTGCATAAAAATGGATCTTCTTCTTTCTCTTCTATTGGTTTGGTTTTAATTGCATTCAACACAGCTGTTGCATATTTACATGAACTAAAATGCAAAACGTGCTCTTTAATTGGATCATCGTTATGTGACCATTCTTTAAGTCCACCAGCACATACAAAACATATGGTTTTATCGTCTTTTCCAGTATAAAAAAACCCAGCTTCACTCAAACGTATAGGATTTATATTTTCGTTAGATATTCCCTCCCATGTGGTATAGGTCTTTAACCGCTCATTGTATAGTGAATAAGCATTAAAAACAGTTTTTTCAATAGAAAGAGAATCTGTCCAAAAAAATGTTCCTACCATATTGAAGTACTACAAGTAAATGACATAATAATATTTTATCTCTTATTTATAAAGACTTTTCCTCTGTGTTTTTCCAGGGTTGGAACTGGCATTGCCCACATTACAAGTCTTGTTTTTTTTTAAAAAAAAGTTCCTACCATATTGAAGTACTACAAATAAATGACATAATAATATTTTATCTCATTTACAAAGACTTGTCCTCTGTGTTTTTCCAGGGTTGGAACTGGCATTGCCCACATTACAAGTCTTGTTTTTTTTTTTTAATTTTTATTTCTTATTAATTTTTTAGTTATTTTATGAAATTTACCATATTTCAAAGTAATTTTTTAGGTTATTTATTCTAAAGGTAACACTATCCTTCAGATATTTTGTGTTTTATATTAAAAATAATAATTATTTTTTTATATTGAAGTTACACACTCTTCAAAGATTTGTATTTTTAATTTTTCAAAATTAACAAATTTATTTTAAGAATTTAAAGTAATTTTACAAAGATTTTATTCAATGCTTTGAATATTTACAGACAAAAGTTATTTTAAACAATACAATTTTTGAAGGTTTCTTATTCACTAAATATTTTTCTATTTAATAAAATTATTTATCTCAATACTTTGAACGTTTACAAGAGCGTCCTTTGTGTTAGTGATATTTAAAATTATTTTTACAATAACACAGAATCTTAAAAGTTTTGAATGTTTACAAGAGTTTCATCCGTGCCAGTGACATTCAAAACTGTTTTTACATTAACACTAAAACTTTAAAATTTTGAATGTTTACAAAAGTTTCCTTCATGCCAGTGACATTCAAAACTAGATTGTCAATATCACTTTTCAAATAGACACTCTTAAACTTTAAATGTTTATAAGAGATACATTCATGTCAGAAACAGCCTCTCAATACAATATTCAATGTTAAAGATACCTTTATCAAAAATTGTAATCTTTTATTAAATATAATTTTTGTTATTATAATTACTATTACATATATTTATTAATATTTTATATTATTTTTAAAATAGAACAAGACTTGTAAGAAAAATAAAAGAAACTTCGATAGAAAGTTTGTAAAATAATTTATTGTTTTTTAACTTACATATTTTTTAAACAGTGCTACTTCTTCGTACAATTTATCAGCTTCAGGAAGAGTACTTGATATTAATTCATCTGTGTTCATACAGTCAATGATGTAAGATATTAGTTCAGGTTCATTATAAAATAGTTCCATGATTCTTCGTGTTATCAAAGGAATAGTATTTATGAGTAAAGTCCATTCGTTGATATTGAGAGTAGCAGTATTACGACCGTCATACAAACTGATATAATGTTTTCCAAAACATTTTTTTAGCGTAATGTTACCTTCCATCATTGAAAACTTACGTTGATTTCCATCTACTACTACTTGAGGAATTTTAGTCAGAAATTCGTTAAATTCCATATAAGACAAAAAAATATGTTTTTTCTTATTCGTTTGTATAAGCACACCAAGAGCATAATCTTTGTGTTTAAAAAGTCCTGTAGCAACAAACTTTGTACATTCAGCATTTAAAAAATTTATTGACTTTAGGAAAATTCCTAAAGGAAAGTCAGGCAAAGCTGAACAAGATGTTCGATCCACATCCATAGATTCCATAACTCAAAATGACATCTTAGCATACAAACATTCACTTATTGATTTTTTATTACGTAATCTACCGAGACTTGTTGGAACATGTCTTTATATATGTTTCATAAACAATCACCTAATGATTATTTTTATTACGTAATTTACCGAGACATGTTGAGACACGTCTATATATGTTTCCCCAAACATTCACTTATTGATTTTTGTATTACTTACTCGTTCAAAACTTGTTTGAACATTCCGTTATATGTTTCTAAACAATTGTTTAATGATTTTGTTTTTACATAATCTTTTTCACTGAGCCTGTGAGTAACGTATAAACAATATGCGAATCATGGATTATTAGACAATAGGCTGAAGTATTTTCTGGAATATTTTGAGATGCTTCTATTTCTAATCTTACGTCCACAGAACCCGTTTTCACAGAATCGTTTTGTTTTGAACAGTCAATTACAAAAAAGTTAGCTTTATTCATAAAAGTATCTAAATCTAAACAAGGAGACGATTCACGAAAGTAATAGGATTTTTGAAAACTAGTGTACATATCATAAATAACAGAAATATCCCCATGAATGTTATCGTATGGAAAATACTGTGAATTGAGATACAATTTAACGTTTGTAACTTTACAATCGTCAAATTCAGAGGCGTTCTTTTTTATCTGATTTTTTCGATTTGTTTGCAAAGCAAAAATCACATATCTGGGTTTTTCCATTTGGGAGGCTGTCTTCACTGTCCAAGATATACGGTTTGTTCTAGGAACAGAAGGATATTCTATCAATTCCCATTTTCTCATTGCTATATGAATAGGAGCATCGCGTTCAATCATTTTCAGAATTTTCAATCGGATTGGATCAGCCAAGATGACGTGTGGAACTCTCCATGCTATGCTGGTTATTTTTAAATCAACGAAATCTGCATTGTCACTGTAAACTGCGTTTAAATCAGATGACGAGCGCAACAAAACAAGTTCGTATTTTGCTCCCACTACAACCCTTCTGTAATCCTCAAAAAAACCCATTAACATTTTTAAAGGAATCGACATGGTAAACTCTTTTGTTACTTTTGTATTACCCACTCCGATCCATCCTGCATTTATCAGTTTATTTTTCTCCAGTTCACGAATCGAAAGCATACTTTTAATGGTACTAGTGATTCCTACATTTCTTGTACGGTCCAATTCGTTACCATTAATCTCATAACGAATGTCATCGAAAAAAAATGCTGCGGCATTGTTTACTAAACATACTTCAGTTTCTTCTCCGTTAGCTTTTTTGCCACTGACAGTGCCCTTTATGTGTAATAAACTTTCGAAAGGTACGGTAATGACATCTTGTTGATGAATCGGTATACGAATCTCATCGTTATTATTATAAGTTGATGAAGAATACGGTTTATGAGTATGATACTCCATACTGTATAGAGTATTGTCGTATTCGACACTGCTGTCAATTCCCAAAAGTTCTTCCATTCTTTACGATTTTAAAACCTAAAGATCTAAGAAATTTGACGTTTTTTAATGTTAATCCTGGTAAGGATCTTGGTAGACTGATGTTTTTTGTTTTTTTACTCTTTTTAAATACTAGTCCCATTTCGTAAATGTAATCTAACTGATATAGTTTCACCACGAAAATCTATTATATCTCCGTTTTGATCTTTTAGACTAACAGTAATGTTATGAATTATTTTTACGTTGACAGGTAAATATATTACATTTGGAGGATGTTCCACGATCTTGTAACCAGGAGGAACCTGAGGAAAAAACTCGTGTAGAATATGACATTCGACACCATTTATAAACGATCCAGTTACAATATTGCACTCAACACGAATCACATTCACCTTAATGATGTCAACAGGTTTGTCTGAAACATGTTTTTTATTTGATACTAAATGAGAACCAGAGAATCCTAACAGTTTACCTATAGAATGTTTTTTATCGAAATGTATTTCTTCGGAACATTTTATTTCAGCTTTCAAAGTGTTATTGTTTGGACGTAGCGAAAAGAAAATACTCGGATCCAAATTCATTAATATGTACCTCTCTATATCTTCAATTTCGTATGATCCCGTTGGCAATGTGATGTATTTATCCTTTCCGTAATGAAAAACGTTATTTATACCATCTACGATATTTGGAATCGAGTTGTAGGAAGCTAAGTCTATGAATCCTATCTCCCATTGTCCAGTAGAAACATCATACGGAGGAAAAAAGTCATTAGATAAAACGGATGTATTTCCAGATAAAACTATACTCATGACGTCAGAAACTTTAGACACAAATGTCCACAAATGACTGAATTGTTTTTCTGATATCTCTTGTAATTATAGTGTACATTAGCATTCCTACCGAAATATTTTGCTAGTTCAAGGGGTGGTCTCAAATTTCCGAAACTATCAAAGTACTCTACTGATTTACCATTTTTTTTGTAACAAACCCAATGAGTGCCAATTCCAATAACACTGTCTAAATTTACAATGCCCGATTCATTTTTCAATGCACGTATTGGCAGAGTATCTCTCATATAAACTCCTCTGAACCAAGGTATGTTTAGTACTTTTGCATATCTTTTTAATTCAATATTTGTCAATGGTCTGATAGGAATCGATTCAATTATTTTTTTTTTTTGTTTTTTTCCTCCACGACCCTTATATGGTTTAAGGTATAATCCTTTACCCTTAAGTTTTTGTACTAGCTGTTTTAAGTCATGAGGAGTACGACGGTTTCGACGACGTCTACGTCTTTTACCCCCACCCAACTTTGATTTCGCTTTCATTGCTGACGAAACAGCTAGGGCCGCTGCACGCTCGCCAAGAGATGCGTCACTGGATTTAACTCTTTTCCAAGCCTTTTCCGCTAGAACTTCGTCGGCTTCACGACGATTTTGAGAATCGGTAAATCTATTATAGGTAATATCGTGTTCACGGCAGGCTTCATCTAGTGCATTTATACCTTTATCGCCACGTGCTAAACGTTTACTTAATTTTGTTCCTGGACCGCAGTAATTATAAGTGGGTAAATGTAATTCGATTGGTAATAGATCTATTGCTTTGTTCAAAACACTTGAAATCAATCCGCCTCCTACAACCTTTCGTTTACGACTGACATTAGTTTTCCATTTGAATGCCATTTTATTACTAATCAGAAACGTATAAGTGTATGCTTTTAATACTTTTTTTCTAAGCTAATTTTATAATTTAAATTAATTTATTATTTTTTTAATTTCTTCTCTCAACATCGCTATTTCAGAGTTAATTCGAATTTGAATATCATTGTACAAGGTAGCTAACTGTGAAAAAACTACTACGTCATTTGGTTCTTTACCAGATCCCACGTGACTTATACGTTTAAATCGTCCGTCATATTCTTTTCCAGTTATAAGAAGAGCATTATCTACCAAGTATTTTAAGTTAACTGCGTCTCCCTGAAATTCTGGAGCATCTATATCGCGCAAACGATGATTAGCAAAGAAAAACGTATTTTCGATTTTAACTGGAATTAACTTTTCCAGATATCCCTTCGTTACCGCATCGTCAGTATTTATAGGTTCCCCCAATCCACCCAATTGAATACCATTAGCATAGTATTGATTCTTTTCGTCATTGAATATCAAACAAGCTTTCGGAATAAATGATTCGAGGTATTTTTTAGACACAGCATCGTTTCGACCAGTAGGCTTTCCTAAACCTCCTATAGCATAACCGTTAGTATAGTATTTGTTCTTTACATTATCGAAAGTTAAACACGTTTTTTCGAGATACCCTTTGGTCACTGCATCATCTCTGATATTAGGCTCACCCAATCCACCCAACAAAACACCATTGGCAAAATATGAATTCTTATCGGTATTGAAAGTTAAACAACTTTTGGGAACAAAAGATTCGATATATTTTTTAGTTACTGCATCGTTCATATCTTTAGGTTCACCTAGACCGCCTAAGGGAAGTTCATTAGCGTAGTATTTGTTCTTCGAACTATCGAATGTCAAACAATCCCGTTTAAGCGTTCGCATATTAACAATGTCATTTTCAGAAACAGGGTCTCCGACTTTAGGTTTAGAATAACGTCCAAACTTATCGACGCTCATTTTATCAGTGTTCTAATTTTCTTATTACCCCATCCTTTTATAATCCCCACTTCCCTCAGCTCTTCTATAACAGACGCTATTTCGTTTCTATGACCTGTATGACCAGCTTCGTAAGAAGACAGTAAAAGTCTCAGCCTATCACATAATTCGTTAGGATTGTCCCAATAAGCGTAACCTTTACCAATCCTTTTCGAGGGAAACAGATACTGAATAATATTTTTGTATTTATCGTTTCTAAAATCGCGATTTATAATATTTCTAAAACTGTAATTCACTTTATGAGCATGAGTTTTTTTACAAATTTTTCTATAGGCTGCTACATCTTCGTCCGTATATATTTTTCTTGGTATACGCATAAACAATAATTCATAAAGTCCTTCGGTACCGTTGTAATTTTCTCCTGCTATAATAATGTCACCATCTTCGGCAAACTGAATCTCTTTATCTCCGACCATAAGAACATTACCTTCTATTCTCGGTCCATATACATTATCTATCAGATTCGAGTCGTTAATCATTTTTGTCATGTACAAAAGTGTGAGTTGATTAGAAAAGGTTGTATTTAAAGTCTCTTTGTATTCTTCTTGTCCTTTAGGAGTAGTCATTAACTCTTTTACACTAGATGATTCTTTTAGAGGCGTAGAGTGTGATGTAATTGGCTCAAGTTTTATTTCTTCATTCTCAGGTTTATCTTTCCGTAATTTCGAAATTTCCCTAATAAGGGGACTGTATTTTTTAGTCATTACTCGTTCCCTTTCCACATCACCGAATCTCATTTCACGGTATTTTCTTTTTATAGCCTCTTTCAATCTAGATATCTCAAGGATAACTTGTTCTTCGTCGGGCGTCATGTTGTAAACTGATAGTGAACAAGTGAATACATTTAAAATAAATCTTTTACAAAACAATCGAATCCGATTCTGTAACGACCTTGATCTTTTTCACTGTCTTTATCTATTACAACAAATCCGTAAATATTTTTCCATGCCTCAGCACAGATGTCTTTAAAAACAGATATTTTAATGTCAGGAGTCACGTGGTTATTATAAATATGTTTTATATTGAGGTCGTCTTGTTTAAATATAACTAAAAAGTTCGTATTATCACGAATCAATTGTTTTGGAATTTGACTGTACGATTGACCTAAATAGAAAGTATCGACATTATTGTGACGACCCATTGAAAAATATTTTCTAATATTGTCTTGTTTCTCACAAGCAACATCATCGAATATTACTACGGAATTTTGTCTTACGTCATTGGGTTCAAGTACACTTTGGTTGTCTGAGTATGAAAAGTAGCCGATTTCAGAATCTGAGAAAACCTTTTCTAAAAGTTTATACTTTGACTGATGTAATGATTTTGAAAACACATACACATTAGCAAACTTCAACCCATTGGGTTCAAACAATAAATTGAATACTACATTTGTTTTTCCGCAATTAGAAGGTCCACAAATAATACATCGAATAGTATTTGGTAAAAGTGTACTATGTCTGACGCATTTTGTTTTTGTACACTCTACATATTTATCAAAATTTGACATTGTAAAAGATTGTAGGGCCTTTTCTGTACGCATTGTGATGTAACACTAATGATATCAGTATTTGTTTCTATAATTTATACTAAATAAGTTGTTTCTTATCGATCCAACTGTTGTGTGTTTTATCAAAACCTGTCCATTTGACATAAACTTTATTACCTTTTCTCTTTAACACTTTATCGATAAGAAAAACATCACCCATTTTCGCTTTACTGATTTCTTCGGTATAGATACCTCCTTTCAAAATATTACCTCTAGAATCTTGTAACACATACGTTACAGGTATTGTAGGTTTTACAGCAAAAACAGAAAATACTTCGTTCGACCAACTCGGATAATATCCTCTCGCAAAGATTGTTTTGTACTTGGAGATTCTTACTTTATCATCTACTTTAAATTTGGGTAATAGTTTCGTAACATTAACAGATATTTTTTTAAATAAATTCGTTTCATGTTTTTTCCTTACACTAATCGGTTTCATTCCTATGGTTCTATGAACTGATGTATTGTACGATTTTACTAAACTATTCAGTATATCTATCCATACATACGATCCCCTAGCAGTAAACTCTTTCCACATTTTACTTTTCAACGTACGATTAAATCTTTCAACTATGGAAGCTTTTTTATCTGAATAAGTAGTATAGTGATTAATTTTGTATTTTTTCATTAAATTTCGAACATGAACGTTGAACCATTCTTTACCTTGGTCTGTTTGAAAATAATTCATTGGATGATTTTTCAAAACACTATCTAGAGCAGAAGCCACTTCGACACCTGTTTTCGATTTTAAAGGAAGCGCAAACGCAAATTTTGTAAGACAATTAATCATAGTGAGTAAGTATTTGTATCCTCTGTTTCGTTTAGCATAAGGAATCATCTCTACCAAGTCTGCCTGATATAAATCGTGAATGCCTTTCAAGGTTACACGTCTAGTTTTGAAATGTCTTCTAGCCGGTTTATGTAATTCATTTGCAATAGCATATCTCAGATCCATTTTAGAAATGTGATTGATTTAAAAAAATACAAACTTATATAGGTTAATTTCCACATCACCCAAGAGGTATAACCTTTGATGCGTTGTCCATTATTTTATCTGGCGGACTCCCCTATAGGCATACAAACCAGATTTGTAGATTTTTGTAAACAGCAGTATTTTTAAAATGATATAAGAATTTTAATTATATTTTTTGTTGTTGCTATCTTTACATTTATAACTCATATTTGTTAAGTTTATGTAAACAACAACAATTTTTTGTTTTATTTTGCTATGTTTACATGTTCCTTTATTAAAAATTAATGTGATGTTATTCTGATTGTAATTTATTTTATCATAGGTTCCAATTTTATATAATGTCAGTTTGATTAAACTATAAATTGATTTTATTCTGTTAATCGTGTTTTTTTTTAATATATCCATAAGGAAAAGAATCATATTTACCTTCGCTTTTTCTCTTAAAACCGGTAATTTTAAAATTTTTGGATTCCTTAACAGTAATCACTTCACGATCTTTCGTTCTGCGGATACGAGAAGCGGGCACTTCCAAGAAATCATCTTTGGATATTATCATTTTTTTGATCGAAGCAAAATTTACCAAACCAATTGTGCAAAGGTTCAGAGTCAATCCTTTCACTTTACAGACAGTCTCTATCGAGTTTGTAGAAGTCGCTAACACTCTGTAACCGTACGTTTTGGGGCCTCCTGATACAAACTCTGTAATGTAAGATCCTTGACCGTAAGCCGAAAGTTCGTTTGTCATCTGTCCTAAGTAGTCTCCTGTGTCTACCATGTGCATTCCTGGTCTATGGTAATATATCACACTGTCCGTGTCGTAATACAAAACCTGTCTTCCTAATTTATCTAGATATTCGTACAGTTTAAGTCTAGCCTGGGCAGTAGTATAAGCGGCAATTACTACATTAGCGCTAGACACTACGTCACATTCGTTTTCGACAAACTCCCAGTTCACTAATATCACGTCTTCGTTGATCTCTTGTATGGTGTTTACTTGTATCGAAGGCGATGTCAACATTTTAAACAGTTCCGAGGGTTGACGAACAATCGCGGTTTTTGTTTGATTTTCCCTCTGTCCGAAGTTTCCCCAAAATGAGTTCAACATAAGCTTTGCCAGGGATCTGAGTCCTTCATTCTTTTCAATTGAATCCAGTCTAATATTTTCGTGTTCGAAATAATCGTCTACGTATTTTTTCCTCTCCTCTTCGCTGATGCACCAGTCAGGATATCCTGAAGCTTCCTGTTTTATTTTCAGGAACTGATTGATATATTCGACAAAGAGGCCGTTACCTTTCTCGAAACTGGCTATCTCGTACTCCCACATTTCGTACATTTCTATGATGGTATAGCCTTTTTCAATTGCTTTCCTTATTTCATCCATTGTCCAAGTTCCTACCAACACTCGTTCTTCGGCAGTATGTTCACAGTCTTCTGATAATGTCTGAGCGCATGTTCTACAGAGAACAAACATCAGTTTGTCGTGTAGTTTTATCGGAAGCACAGGATGATAAAGATCACAGGGCGGAAGGATTTTGCACTTTAAAAGTCCTTCAGTGTCCATTCCTCGTTGTCTGCACTCTCTGTCGCCTACGTGAATTGAAGGATGACCAATGGGAAACTTTCCGTACTTGCATACCCAGGGATAGAGTGAACATATGTCAATATACTGTATTGTCTCTCCAACCTTACATGCGTAATATGATTTCGTGTTACCCGTTCGACCACCGTAAAAGGCATCACGTGGATTAAGAGGTATCATATTAAGAACAGGATGTGTATCTAAGTATGACATTGATGAATTTTCTGTCTTCATTCTTAGAAAGTCGCATTCCCACATTTCCACTAGCCTATGATGACGTAAGAGTTTAGTTCTTTTTACATTTGTCCTCTCTAATCGGTTGTTAAGTGTATCGGACGGATCTTCTTCTAGCGGTTCGTTGCGTCCATTAGAAAAGCACTTGGAACATCCGTGCCAGTAACATCCGTGAAACTCAAATATTTCTCCTTCAAAATATCCGTCTATCATAAATCCTTCTATCTTACGTTCGCATCCTCGACCAGCGTGTTCGATATGGATTCCTCTCTGATCTTCCACCCACGTTAGCCATTGTAAGGCTATTTTAGAATGTCTGTTTGAAAGCCTATATCCCCTTTTCGGTAGAATACCAATGGTATTTGGTCTTAAATATTTACGTCTGAAAGCAAGGTTACAAGCACTGGCTATAGTTACAGCCTCCAAAAAAGGATCGACGTTACATAGACTCAAGAATATCGATCTAAACTTTATGCATGCCTGAGCTAATATGTCAACATCTGAATAACAGTATTCGAAAATTTCTTTTTGAAAGTCAAACAAATAATCATTTCTAACCTGTTCATCATGCCATCTTACAAACGATTCGTAACTCTTTTTATCTATCATAGAATCAGGACAGTATAATTCGATAGGAGGAATCGGACCTATGTACGATTGATTTGCTAACGTATTAAATAGATGAGGAAAATATCCTTTTTTCTTTTCGGACGACAGTCCGAAAGACTTTGGTAGTTTCGATAGAGCCATAGGCATGTAGTTTAAAGAATCTATAAACTTTGTGTTATCTATTTCCATCAGAATGATTTTTGTACCACGTGTAATCAAAGTGGGCATAAATTGAGTCTTTTCCAATACATACTTCAATATAAACTGAAAATCGAAACCCTGTCCATTATGTGCAATAACTGTTACTTTCTTGTAACTCTTTCTCACATTCATTACATAAGACATAAATTCATCAATTGGGTCGTTTCTAAACACATTTGTACGACAAACACTACAAGAATTGTTGCCTATACACTGATAACAATATTGTTGAGAAACACACAAAGTGGTTCGATGAACGTTTGTAGAATTATCGAGAGGTTCGTCTTGTCTGGTTTCCAAGTCAAAAAATATAAACAGAAAATTTTTATTTAAAGGTCTACGAATATCAATTTTCATGTAACAAAAATGCGATGAAGACATATACGACTTGCAAGTTTTGCAATATATCTCGCCACACACATGAGGTGAAGAGCGTGCAGACAGAAATATCATTTTATCACATGACTGACATTTTTTTAAAGCATTACAGATATCATTGAGATGATATTTAAAACAATCTCTGTTGTTAAATTTTCTATTACATTCATTACATTGTATACCATTGTCTTTCAAAGTGCATGGTGGAGATCGTTTACACAAGTAACATGTAACCGAACATCTATGTTTCGTACGGTGGTCAAAAGGAGTGTGACATGATTCACAATAGTAATTACAAGCAAATGCACTAGTTAAACTTGTAATAACATTAAAATGACCCTTATACAGTATCAAATTAATTTTTTTACCTTCATTTTCTCCTTCGAAAAAAATATTACGTCCCTTGTTTCCGTACTCATATACTGTAATTTTATATTCACTGAGAAAGTTTTGAAATTGTTGTAACTCTTTTATTCCTGCACCTGTGTCTGATATCTGTACTTTAGCGTCAGTCATTAACTGCTGTGCTTTTATAGTTTGTCTGTTTCGACGGTTTAGTCTTATTGCTGGATATTCGATATCTTTATCAACATTTGCTTTTGCAACTACAATTGAACATGGCAAACAAAGAGAATCGGAATTTTTTATAACCACGATTCCCCTTCTCGTATGACATTCCTCGTCGAAATTGTTAAAAAATCCTGGTCTTATGTGCCCTCGTCCGCGTGGAACCCTTACTCTAGTACAGACAATCTCGAAAGTATCGGTTGAACTAAAACCAGGTGAATTAGATTGAATAATGCCTCCAAAAATCTGAAATAACATATCAGAATTAACTTGAGAAGCCGGACGAAATGAAACATACCCCGGTTCTCGGTTTTTAAAATTCAAACTTGACAAGGTGAAACCGAGTTGATCTTGATCAGTCGTATTACTTTTCATTGAATCAATTATATCATTAAGTCCTTGTCTAATCCAGTCAATTTCATTTACATTAGTTGGTGGTAAATTGAATTTAAAAAGAAACCTAGTTCCATTAATACGATACTTTTTAATATACTTTTCCGTATTCGAAACAAGATATACAGCCATTTCAATAAAATAGTACTCACCAAAATACAGCAAAGAAGAAATTAAAACTGTGTTTTTGGTTTCACTACCTTTTATAACTTTTTTCAAATTAGAATATTGTAAACAAGTCGTTAATGTTTTGTACAAATTAGAATATTGAAAACAAGTCGCTAATGTTACATTTGAAAAACAACTTTGGAAATTTTGAGAGATTGTTAATAAACAAGTCAATTAAAATAATAATTAGGGAATTTTAAGAAGCAGTTAATATTACAATTAAAAACACATTAGGGAAGTTTGAAAGAGAAAAATAAATTTGTATTCTTGGAAAATTTGAAATGATCAAAACAAATTAATTACATCTAGAAGGTTTAAATTTAACAAACAGAGAAATATTCAATCAGTTTGTATCGTAAACTGTAGAAGAGAGCATAAGCATGTCAAATCTTATTGAAAAATTCAATTTGTCAACAAGTGTAGACACAGTGTCTATTCAATCATTTACGTTAGGGGAACCATACGTGATTAAAGAAGCAAGAATAGTAGAAGCGAAATACGGTCGTGCAATATTAGTAAAATTTATCAATAAGGGAGAAACTGTTCATGCCTTTCTACCAAAACGTTATAATAATTTATTTTCAAATGATCAAGATTTAGAAGCTATTATAGGAAAGAAGCTTTTTGTTAAATCTAAACAAGAACGAACAGTTGATTTGGAAATTAAAGAGTGAAGAGAAATGACTGGATTGGGAGCTTTATCTAAACACTAATACAGTGAGTATTTTTTATTACTTACAAATATAGTATTTTGATATTATCTATACAAAATATGTAATGTAAAAACACTTTACTATTTCAACATGAAAATTTGTATAAATGAAATGATTTGCATAGTTTTTGAAAGAAAGTTTTTTATAATTTCAAACAATAGTATTTACTGTATAAATTTATTTAATTGAATACAATTGTATTTTCTGTCTGACTTCTTTTCTATGTATTGTATTTAAAATTAAAAATAATATTGTTTCGAATTAGTTTCACGTAGTGTGTAGTAGAATTGTTTGGGTTAATATCTTTAATTGAAAACAAATAATATGTGTTGCAATAATACACAAGTATAATTGAATTACTAGAGCTATAGTAACAATGTCTTAAACCTAAAAACTGAAGTTTAAAAATTTAATTGTCATATTATCTTGAATAAGTTGTTCTCCTACAAATAATAATTCTGTGAAAGTTCAGAATTACGTAGTTTGTGAATAATAAGACTATTCTGATATTTTAATTTTTAAAGTTCAATTTCTTTAATTAAAAATAAATAATATTCTGATTGAATTACTAAAACTTTGGAGGTAATGCCTTAAAGTGTAAACTGAAGTTTATTATATTTATTTGTTTTTATTATCTTAAATTGTTATTTGTTCTTTCATTGAAATAAATGTAATGTAAAGAAAATGAAAGTTTTTTCTTTCATTTTAAAATGTAAAAAACATAAACTAAATATTGTGAATTTGATTCACATAATGCGTGAGCTATTTAATGAATGTTCAAATGTAAATAATGAGTCTTTCTAATATTTTATTTATAAAGTTTGATTTATTTAATTAAAGATAAATAATACATAATCTAATTAAATTACTAAATTTAATTTATAAACACTTTTATAAATTTATTTAATTTAAAAACAATATTATTTTCTGTTTGACTTAATTTCTATGTATTGTATTTAAATGAAAAATATTGTTTCGAATTAGTTTTCACGTAATGTGTAGTAGAATTGTTTGTATTAATATCTTTAATGGAAAACAAATATTGTGTTGCCGTAATACATAAATATAATTGAATTACTAAAGCTATAGAAATATCCTAAAGTTTATTATATTTATTTGTTATAACATCTAAATTTGTAAAAAAGCTTTATACACAAATAATAATTCTTGTACATAATAGACTCTTCTAATATTCTGTTTATAATTTTCAATCATTATACTTCTCCAATAATACATAAATATAATTCAATTACTAAAGCTATAGAAACAATGTCTTAAAGTTTATTATATTTATTTGTTATAACATCTAAATTTGTAAGAAAAAAGCTGTATACACAAATAATAATTCTAGTAACTAATAGACTCTTCTAATATTCTATTTATAAAGTTCAATCATTATACTTCTCCAATAATACATAAATATAATTCAATTACTAAAGCTATAGAAACAATGTCTTAAAGTTTATTATATTTATTTGTTATAACATCTAAATTTGTAAAAAAAAGCTTTATACACAAATAATAATTCTAGTAACTAATAGACTCTTCTAATATTCTATTTATAAAGTTCAATCATTAAACTTTGTAATAGAAGAAATATTCTTATTTTTTTTACAGAAATGGAGGAATGTTCTTCAAATGTCAAGTTAGGATACTTTATGTTATCAGAGTATGGATTTGCTCCACAAAGATGTTCACCTCTATCAGTAGGATATGATTTAAGAAGTGCATATTCAAGTGTTGTTCCACAAAATGGAAAACAATTAATAAAAACTGACATTAGTATTAAACTACCTGATAAATGTTACGGAAGAATAGCACCTAGATCAGGATTAGCTGTAAATAATTTTATAACTGTAGGGGGTGGAGTAATAGATAAAGATTATACGGGAAATGTGTGCGTGTTGTTGTTTAATCATTCTAATACAGATTTTATTGTAAATAGGGGAGACAGAATTGCACAATTGATATGTGAGAAAGCCTACTATCCTGAACTTTATGAAATGAAATGTGTAGATGTGACAGAGAGAAATTCAAAAGGTTTTGGATCAAGTGGAATTAATTGAATTATTATAGCAACATACTCCATTATGTGTTTAGATAAATAAATAAAATTAAAATTAAATATTATTCATTTTCCTTATACTCCTATCTATCTATTGTTTGAATTAACAACATTGAAACTAAGAACAATTTAAAGGTGTTTTCATGACTTTGATTCACATAATGCGTGAGTTATTTGGTGAATGTTGAGAATCACATACTTTGTAAATAACGGAATTTTCTAATATTCTATTTATAAAGTTTGATTTCTTTAATTAAAAATAAATATATAATAATACATAATATAATTGAATTACTAAAACTTTGGAGATAATGTCTTAAGGTTAAAGCTGCAAGTTTATTATATTTATTTGTTATAACATCTAAATTTGTAAAAAGAAGCTTTATACACAAATAATAATTCTTGTAAATAATAGACTCTTCTAATATTCTATTTATAATTTTCAATCATTATACTGTTCCAATAATTCTACTAAAGCTATAGAAACAATGTCTTCAAGTTTATTATATTTATTTGTTATAACATCTAAATTTAAAAAAAAAAGCTTTATACACAAATAATAATAATTCTTGTAAATAATATACTCTTCTAATATTCTATTTATAAAAGTTCAATCATTATACCTGTACATTGTAATAGAAGAAGAAATATTTTTTTACAGAGTTTGATAGTCCTAAAGCCAAAGAGAAAGTAATGCTATAGATGTATAAATAAGTTTGATAGACCTAAAGCCTAAGAGAAAGTAATCCTAGAGATGTATAAATACTCGTGAAGATTTATAACCGTATCACTATGTTGGCAGCTCACGAAGACATCGAAATACTTTTAGCTAACCCTAAGCTATGTACGTGTGGGAAAACCTTGGCTCATTATTACATCATGGAAGCAACGTCTTTAATGGAGAGGCATGGTTTGGCAGAGTACGATACAACAAGACAGCATTACACGGCTTGTCCATGGTCAGTTTACACATCTTGCGATGTACCAGATACGTGTGTTTGTGTTATTTTTAAAAATCTAATCCGAAAAGTGTACATGTGTTTAGAAGGAAATGATAATTTTGGGTTGAATAATGTATGTATTTAATTTTGTTTCAATAACAGAGAAATTCAAAAGATTAATAAACTGATTTACTAAATTGAACATTCTGTATTATGTGTTTGGAAAAATAAAGAAAATTAAAATTAAAGAAGTATTGATTCTTGTACTCCTACCACTAAACATATATTTATTTGTTATAATATCTTAAATTGTAAAGAAGCTGATTTATACAAATCTTAATTCTGCGAAAGTTCACTATTACGTTGATTGTAAATTATAGACTCTTCTAATATTCTGTTTATAGAGTTCAATCATTATACTTATAAATATCCAGCAGAAAAATAAAAACTAACCATTCATATTTTTTAACAAGTAAATAAAGTGCGAAATGTTCTAATATTTACGTTTTGATCGAAGGAAATTTCAGGACTTAGATGCAACGAATTCTTTATTTTTTTTTTTGTTAACAAGTAAATATTGCTGCGCACTGTTATAGACATTCTCTAAAGTACAAACACTTATTCAAAACGAAACAACTTCGGGCCTATTATTATATAGATGCAACAGAAGCTACTTTCTCAATCGACCGTGGTGGCCGAGAGGATAGCGGCGTCGGTGCCTTGAACACTGACATTCGGGTTTCGAATACGACACAGATACAAAGATTTTTCAGAAATGATGTCATCAAATAAATTAAAACGTCCACTCCCGTCGTTCCCTTGGCATCCGTATAGATCAAACACGTCCACTCCCGTCGTTCCCTTGGCATCCGTCTAGATCAAACCCCCCTGTTCCTGTGGGATAAATGACCTCGCTCCAGAACCGCCTGGAGAATGGGTTTTTCCTGAATTATATGGTGGCCATCTCTACTTATATATATGAGGAAAATAATAAAAATCAACGAAATTAAGGTTGAAAGAACTTTTATTTCATAAAAAGTATTTCAAATATAAAATAAATAAGGCTGTATAAACTTATAATGAAAGACTACAAGTAATTTTTGAAAGATAGAAGTTTCAGTCAGAATCGTTTTGCCAGTATAATTGTTTTTTCTTTGTGTTTGTTTCTGAACAATCTAGGTTTTCTATTTTATTGAAAATTTTTAGCTTTTATAAATTCTTGTTTAAATAATATAAGCCTCGTGGAGGATCTCGGCTCCCGCGTTTTGTGCATTCTCTAAATCAATCACAACTTATATCAAAGATAATAATATTATTTCGTTCGGTTTATAATACTTTTGTGACCTCTTCTAGAACATATGTAGCACAAATTTGAAATTAGACAAATATATAGTGTAAATAGTTTTATTTAGTTAGAAATATTCATGCATCACCTGGCAGTAGACGCGGAATAATAGGAATTATAGAGCAGAACTCATTCACCTCTAACGCTAATTTATTTGAGGGGCAAATATTCGAGATAATTGGGTGAGGGGCGAACACCTAAAAACTATTTTAACGTTTGGACCTATTGAATTTTTCAGAGAAAAATACGTAAATTACTAAACAATTTCCGTACACTGGAAATTTAATATATTTTTTTAGGAATGTTAAAATGTTTCGAAACAAGAGATAAAAATATGAAAAGTACACAAATATATTTAAACGTATACATATTTCGTATTATAAGACCAGAAGCGGTAAAATGCGAGTATTTATTAGAATTACCTAACATAAATTATTGAATAATTACATTTAAACCTAATGCACAATAAATAGAATAACATAACCTACGAGCTATGCCATCTGTTCTACAACATAACCTATAACATAAAATCAGCTGTTGTTTGAAATCATATGTTTTCACTTAATTTAAGCTACAATATTGGTTACGCGTCGTGACGCAAGGGTATCGAAGTAAAATGGTTGACATAAAATTTTACTTGTTTTATTCGTAGTGACCTTGACGTCATTGGAAGGAATAGCGAACAGGTAACTTCACCAGTTAAACATCTAATTACATTTCCCACTGAGCACTAAATAAATTGGGGAAGTTACGTCCCTTTTCCACTAAGGTAGGCGAGACGATTTTAAAGTTTAACTTAAGGAGAAAATCTAGTTTAACAGAACGAAAGTTATCTTGGGCAACGGTTTCTCGTGGAAGCATTAAGCACGCAAGGAGAGATTAATGTGGGTCCCGTTGTCAAAAGTAATTTACGCTCCGAAATTCGAAGTCTATTAATATAAACTTTATCACCAAGTTTGGAAGTAGACGTATTCTACATAACATTCGGGAGAAGAGTTTATTGGTTTACTGGAAAGACGAATGTCCTTTTGCGCTTGTTTTAAAATTCTTTGCGTTCTGTGACTTTATAATGGTGAAATTTTAACCTTTTTATTAGAACATAAACTAAATGCGTGTATTATTCATTGTTGTTTTTTTATTTCACAGTTTCTCGTAACGAAAGCCTCTCTTCGGGTGACAATGTGTTATTTCGATATGCAAATATTGTTACATTTGCTAACAAAGGCAGATGATTTTGAGGCGAGGTAGAAGAGAATCTTGTTTTCCAGATATGTTAGGAAAAACTACCCCTGGGCGGATTATTTTAGCAAGGGTGAAACGTTGCCTAAACTATTTGTAAAATTTAAAAAGAAACTACATAAAATAAGACCTAAATAACCTTTTTCTTGTGCACCTATTCGTATCTGTATAAATAAATATTTTTCCCGTTTAACAGTGTAGTGTTATAGAAAAGCAAAAACTGTAATGAGGGATTGTTGAAGTTCTTATTCTTAAATTACTTTCCTAAAGTATGATCCCTTCGCATGACAAGATATTATTCCCATTATTAGTGCTTTAAAAGTCACTTTTCAAGTTTCTATATTCATGCATTATATACTTTCAATTGATATTATAAATGGGCCCTCTCTAGTTTTACTATTTCTTTACATGGGCGTGGTTTTCCTGGCTAACTAAAGCCAAAGGGTATTACAATGCTCACTAAGCCAACCCTACTTATTTTATTAGTTTCAGTATAAACTCTTCTTCTCTACAATACAGGTCGGTGCTTTCGTAAAACCTTATCAAAACAATACCTTAAGGGACACTAATATGAAACAAAAGTATTGGCAGAGCAATGATTGTGCATTGCCAAAAGTCGAACGATATGATCTTGGGTCTCCTGCCAAACTTTTACATTAAACTGTCGATAAAGACAAAAGCTAAATATTAGTATCTTAAAATGGTTTTTGGGGAAATTCAGAGACGTTATTCGTTTACAGTGACAATCTGGATATAGTAATTATAATGAAATCAAATCGTTGCTAAGTAACGGAAAATATAAATAAATTTATTTTACTAAATTTGCTCGTTTATTTTGATCTAAATAATAACTGCGATCTTTTCCTAACATGTTGCTGCTCATTGTTATGCCTTTACGTTGTCTATGCCTTGTTGTTCCTTTACGTTGCCTGCGCATAGTCATACTTTTACGTTGTCTACGCTTAGTTATGCTTTCACGTTGCTTACTCATTGTAAAGTCTTTACGTTACCTAAGCATTGTTATACCTTTACGTTGCTGCGCATTGTTATACTTTTACGTTGTCTACGCGTTGTTATGTATTTACGTTGCCTACTCATTGTAATGTCTTTACGTTACCTAAGCATTGTTATACCTTTACGTTAACTACACATTTTTATTCCTTTACGTTGACTACGCATTGTTATTCCTTAAAGTTACCTACGCATTGTAAAGCATTTCCGTCGCCTACGCATTGGTATGCGTTTACGAGGCCTACATAGTTTTACGCCTTTACATTCCTTACGCATTATTATGCCTTACAGTTTGATAGACTTTGTTATGCATTTACGTTCCCTACCCATTCTTATGCCATTACGTTGCCTTAGCATAGTTTTGCCTTTACGTTGCCTACTCATTCTTAGGCCTTTACGTTGCCTTATCACAGTTTTGTCTTTAAGTTGCCTACGTATTATTATGCATTTACGTTGCTTAAGCATTGTTTTGACTTTACGCTGCGTACGCATTCTTATGCCTTTACGTTGCCTAAGCATTGTTATGGCTTTACGTTGCGTACGCATTCTTATGCCTTAACGTTGCCTTAGCATAGTTTTGCCTTTACGTTGCCAGTCATTCTTAGGCTTTTACGTTGCCTAAGCATTGTTATGGCTTTACGTTGCGTTTAAGTGAAACATGCTTTAAAATCAGAAATTAACCTCAGCTTGTGGTAAAAATAATTATTAAATAATGAAACTTCTCAATATATAGACAATATTTTATTTTGTCATGCGCGTTTCAATGGCAACGTAATCATCATCAGTATTTCTGTTCTAAATCAAAAATTAATTTAATTATAGCTTACAATTATTTGTAGTTATATACCTTTCGATCTAATAACTTTGAAAAATTAGAAATTTTTCTTTTACTATGATATAAACACTACTAATAAATGCAGAAAACCACTGATGTATGCAATTGAATGCTAATGTGTTGCGTAAATCCGCTGATGGAATAATCTGTCACGTGACGATCTCATGTTTCACGACTAAATTGTTTTCCGAGGTTATTGATATTTAATTTTGTGTAATAATATTACGAATCAGATGGGTGATGGCACGGTTGCTGGTTTACAACCGACCATTAAAAAACTTTTATAAAGGTCTTTTTAACTTACTTTATAAAGCAGAGTTACCCGTCAACCCCTATTACATGATTATAGTAAAACCTATAAGACAATACTATACCATAGTGAAATTGTAAAGGAAATTTTAAAACATTTTTTCCAATGCACTGGATATTTTTGAGAGCCAATTTTTCTTTCGGTTTCAGGCGAGTGACAAAAAATCAAAAAAAGAAATATCCAATTATACTTAGATAGATAATAAACTAATGAAATGGGTTACTTAATCTCCTGAATTTCGTTACAAGAAAAACTCGAGAAGCTGAAAAAATCGAAACTTTATTGAATTGCTTAAATATAAAAAAACGACCTAATTAAATCATTGCATGTGATTGTGTTAAAACTAAGTATTATTTCAGAGTTTAAAGTTGCCACCAAATTTAGGGAAACGTGCAACAAAGTTTAAACTCAGGTTAGCAGTGAATGGGAGGGGGTTTGCCCAAACAATAGTTAAGATTTCCTAGGGCCATAACTTTGGGATAGCCTTATATAATTAGTTTCTTGCTTTGAGTTTGTTCTTGCCTTGGTGCAAGCGGATGAATATTCCCTACTTGAATGCATTTATAGCAATTAAACTAAAAATGTTTGTATATAAGATAAAATATGTTTGTATAAAATTGAAGTATCTAGCTAGATAGCATATTGCTAGTAGGACGAAACGTATTTCCCAATAAATACAAGGGACATTGCAACATAGAACCAATGCGACTCCTAGTGACGTTTACATTATATAAATATGAAATCCTGAATCTAACTAGACGCAACGATTTCATGTGTGAACTAATGCAATATTATTACCCAACAAGAGGCACTACAGTGCATTTACGTAATTATAATTATAGAGAGAACGCAATAAGCTGGCCAGTGAATAATCCCCATTAATTTGGCCATGTTACCCATCGTGTCTCCTGTCAGCATCATAATTCCCGAGGTACATTCAATGAAATAGAGCAGCCACTGTGCAATTATACGGTGCATCCTACGGCCGCCAAATCTACCATTCATATTAACTGTCATAAATAGAAGGCGGCAGCAGTTTGCATGTAATAAAGCATGATGTATTCCATTAACGACTTAATGCTTTTATTAATTGTCTAACTTCCTCTTGGTAGAAAACCATTCACTCCTTTTGTTTGTCAATTGTGCACAAAATATCTACTAAGTTGTAATGGCTTTATAGTTGAAGGTACCTTAAGGTTATGGATTTAGCGACAACAGTTTTTAGTTTCTTATTTAATCCAATTCGCTCTGTTGGCTCTCAACCTCCAACACATTCGTTCGTATAAATGGCACATAAATACGTTCGTATGTGATTGTGTATCTTTAATTACGTGCCTATTAATTCTTCAAGTATTTAAACCTTATGTTTAATTTAGATTCACCTCTTTGTCTTTTCATGTCAGTGTTTCAATAACATCTCTCGTATAGTTTCTGTGTCTTATTTTTGAATCGTAAATATTATTGTCTTAACGGGTCGCATTTTACAAGTTCGCGAGTAGTAAGTTATACCGGCTTTAGCTGGATCTATAGGTTCCAATTTTGCCTACGGTTGATATATTTTTCATAACCTACTTTTACAGCCTTCTTCAATATTCTTTATTTACTGTGGTTATATTTCCCTCTCTTGTACAACTTTTGCTTAGTATACTGTATTGAATTTACTTAAATGTTTCTCTTCTGACTTGTATTCTCAGAATGGATTCTGTTCTATTAATACTAAGTGAACATATTTTATACTTTCTAACCTCATAAACTGATATTTATAAATTTACAAAAACAAATAATACTATAAAACAGCCTAAAGCAGAGGGATAATGTACATGTAGCCTAACAACAAAACTTTAGCAGTAAATGTCTCTTTAACCCTCTGACTTTAGAGACCCTTGTAAGTTTGTAATGGCACAGTAAATCCTTCGGGGATCAAACCGCCTATTCCCATTCAAGTGTTTTAAAATTTACTGCAACAAAACCTTTAGAAGTAGAAAAAGATTTTGAAGCATTACTATGGCATGGATTGGTAAATGAAATCGATATTGTGATAAATTGTTTAATTGAAATTACTTCCCTAGGTTGGGAGACGAATTTTACTTCCTGTGAAGGGAATTGTAAATATATATATGTGGTGTTTAGGTTTATACTAACTTTTTTATTCTTTTGATCACAGATGAGTAATAAAACCCAAGGGTTAATTATTCGAACGAGAAAATATTACTTGTAGGGCAGCACACTATGTAAGGCACAAACAAGACGTAGTGCGCGAAAAGTTTCCCGTTATGTGTTAACGCTAATCTCTTTTTAATCACTTAAACAATAGTTTATGACTATCCGAGCTTTAAATTGAGTAAATTTGTTAAAACGTACTGAGACAGAACGTTTTTGATCTCTATGTGCCGATCTTCATCAGTGTCTTCTGCTTGGAGATGTTGGGTCAAGCGGTGACGGTTTTAAAGGTAGGTTTTCGATAGTATTAAAAAGTATGTGTGATTTGTATTGTATTTGTTTGTTTAATATGTTTGTACTTTGTGTTTTTGTATGTCTGTAAATTTCATATTGTTCTAATGGGTTGAGATGTGGTCCTTTCGCTATGGCAAATGTCTGTATTTGTGTCAGGTTTCTTTTATGTGTTAGTAAAATGTTGAGTTGGTGTTCTGTTTGTGTTCCTCGACTTTTGTTTAAAGCTGCGACCTGTTTGTCAAATATAGAATTTGTTACATGCGTTGCAGTTCAGTTTGTATACGCCTGGTGCTTGTAGTTTATTTTTGTTGTTGGTGTTGTGTTGTATTTTGTATTGTAACTTGTTATGAGTTTTGTATGCTATTTTGTATCCTATTTTTGAACTATGCGGGCTATTTTGATTGTTGTTTTGTTTATGAACGGTAATGTAATGTATTTGTTTTCCCTGTCTGTAGTGTTAATTTTAGTGTTTGTTTTTTGTATTTTGTACCATAGTTTGTCTATTATTGTGGTATTGTATCCGTTTGTATATGCTAAATATTTAATTGTGTCTAGTTCTTTGTTTATGTTTTCTGTGGTCATTCTTTAGGTCTATGGAGCATGGATCTGAAGGCAGCGTGTTTGTGTTGGATAGGGTGGTTTTAGGTGTTGTGGATAAGTGTGTCTGTCGTTATGGGTTTTCTGTAAATGTTGAAGCTGTGTTTTTGTGTATGGCTTTTTATTGTGGTTAGGTCGAGGAAGTTTAGGGATCGGTTGGTTTCAATTTCTGAAGTGAAGTGGAGTTTTAGGTATATTTTATTAGAGTAGGTGAGAAGTTTTTCGCATTGACGGGAGTTGCCTCTGTATAGTGTTATGATATCATCGACGTATCTGTGCCAGTAAGTAATTTTGTGTGCGTGTGTATTGTTTGTGAGTATCTTGGTGTTTTCTATGTGTTCTAGAAAAATTTCGCTAAGGAGACTACTGATACGACTTCCCATGGTTAGCAGCTTTAAACAAAGAGTCGAGGAACACAAACAGAACACCAACTCAACATTTAATTACATAAAAGAAACAGGACACAAATACACAGACATTTACCATAACCTAGAAATCCTACACATCAATTAAAAAAGGACCACATCTCAACACACTAGAACAATATGAAATTACAGACACACAAAAACTCATATATAGACAGAGAAAAAAAAATTCTAGCCTTTTTGTTAAGAAAATGTTTAGGCAAGTACGTCTTAATTCTCTAGTCAACAGATAATTCAATAACCAAACCACCTGCTAGTTATTTGTTTAGGACAACCGATTCGTTGACACCGACTTCCTGTCTTTTCAGAAGAACTTCCTTAGCCACGCTTGGCACTTCTCCAAATAGTTTACGGAACTCTGGAGTACTGGGTTCTCGACAAGTTCCTTGCAGCTACATCCGGTCGCAAGTAGCACAACCTCTCTTAGTTTGGCAAACCTGCTTGGCTTGTTTGTTGTTAGCATTTACACGTAAGTTTACCTTTTCTAGAAAATAATAATTTGTTTCTAAAGTGTTGTTGTAATCATCTTGGTTTCATTAAATAAATCAAAGGTAATTATTTAAAAAACTAAGTGAAAACTATTAACTTATTTGCTGACGCGTTTCAAAACCGTCGTTTCATAAACAAAGCCAAACCTGCTGTTGTACGGGTAATACAGTGTGCGCCAAAATAAACAGTATTAAAACAGTTGTAATATTTTATTTTTTCATGCCATTTTATATACATAGTTTTACAAACATACAAGTAAAAAGAAGCTAAATCGGTTAAACTCGGGTATAAACATGTTCTATATAACCTCCGTTCAATTTTAGGTAATACTCGTACCGTCTTGAAGGCTTTTCGTTATTTTGATGAATAGAGGTTGTTTAATGCTCGTTGTAAACATGTTTATTTTTTCTGTAGTTGGCAATGGTGAATAGAGGGTCATCACAGAAAATCGTCCCTCACATCAATCCCCAGACGTAGGCGTAGGAGTTGTAAGATTGCGGGAATGGGCTGGGTAAGGAAAGTTGGTGCTAAGGGAGATTAGTCGGTTGTCAAAAGTTTCTTGAAGGAAACTAATGTTGTCTAAGGCCGTGTGACTGGTTACGCCATCTTGCTGGAACCATTGTGAACGAAAAGGCATGTTTCCTGTAAAACGACTAGGAATGACCCTAAATAGTACTACTACACCTGATTGAGTTTTAGTACTATTTAGTTAGACGCAAATGGTATACAGCACGATAGTTAACTTCGCTATAGAAAATATGTAGCAGTCTACTCCACAGGAAACGAAGGTTTCGAAACGCGTCAGCAAGTAGTATTGTTTTCACTAAGTTCTTTATATAATTACCTATGACTTGTGTCTATCCGTATTCCCTATGTATAACGGTTCAAACCAGTCTGTAGCAAACCCTTGAAAGCTATAGTGATATTTATACTACTTCTTACTATTTTATGTATACATCGAAATTATATAAACAATTGTATGAGGAAATTGTAGTTTTATATTTATCCAGGTACCTTTGTTTGCAAATAAATGATTATTATTTTCTAACTTAGAAACTCCTACCCCTTTTATATAGATATACATGTTTTAATAAAAATATGTCTCAAAACGTCAAACTTCTTTAAGGATAATGTAAAGATTAAACCTCTTCATGGGGTTTAGGAAACTTCACTTGCTTTAGATATATTGTCTCATTGTATTATTTTTATATTTCGTCCCTAAATTGCAAAGTTTATGAAAGGAAAAATAAACTGGATAAAAAAACTCCGTATAAAATATTTTCGATACAAAATTGATACTTAGTGAACATTTACGCCCGTTTGTATTATAATCTTGTTTCATAAGTTTACCTTGTCTTGAGAATCATAAACATCAAGTGTAACAACTTGAGTTAATCCACTCACTGGGAGATAGGGGCTAAAGCGAGTCTTGTAAGGGCGTTTTTATTGCCTGTTTCTGACATTAAAGTTCATACAGTTGGACTCGAAAATCCACATAGTGTCACAGACATTACAAAGAAATACATAATTCAGATTACGCTCGCGCACCTTTGGTAACAGTCAAGTCTCGACTCGAAAAACCGCTAATTTTCCTATTACCTAAGTAAAACTAATTATTTAAATTAAAACTCTGTTACTAAAAACGTTTTTAAAAACATTTAAGAGCTATAATATGTTTTGTATATTTATACAGATACTTAAGTCCTGACAGTTTTCTGGGTATTTTAATACAAACTATTTTAATGAGAGTTTTATTAGTTATTTCATATTATTTATAATTTTAAAAAAAATTTGGGTGCATGTGCTATGCATATTAAATTGGCATGCTTAGATAACGTGGTATGCATGCGTTGATAAACATTATATGTATGCGTAGATTACTGTGATATGCATGGATAGATTAACTTGATATGCTGGTGTAGATGACCGTGATATGCATGTGTAGATTAACGTGGTATACATGCATAGATGACCGTGATAAGCATGGGTAGATTAACGTGATATGCTTGCGTAGATGACTGTGATATTCATGGGGAGATTAACGTGATATGCTTGCGTAGATGGCTGTGATATTCATGGGTAGATGAACGTGATACGCTTGTGTAGATGACCGTGATAAGCATGGGTAGATGAACGTGATATGCTTTCGTAGATGGTTATGATATTCATGGGGGAGATTAAAGTGATATGCTGGTGTAGATGACCGTGATATGCATGTGTAAATTAACGTGGTATGCAGGCGTAGATGACCGTGATAAGCATGGGTAGATTAACGTGATATGCTTGCGTAGATGACTGTGATATTCATGGGGAGATTAACGTGATACGCTTGCGTAGATGACCGTGATAAGCATGGGTAGATGAACGTGATATGCTTTCGTAGATGGCTGTGATATTCATGTGTAGATTAACGTGATATGCTTGCGTAGATGACCTTGATAAGCATGGGTAGATTAACGTGATATGCTTGCTTAGATAGCTGTGATATTCATAGGTAGATTAACGTGATATGCTTGTGTAGATGACCGTAATACGCATTAGTAGATTAACGTGGTATGCTTGCATAGGTGACCGTGATATGCTAGAGTAGTTTAAAATGAAATGCATGAATAGAAAAATGTGGTATTAATGCGGAGAATAACGTGGTATGCATGCGGAGATTAACGTGGTATGCATATCATGTTTTATTGTATTGATTTTAATTATCAAGTGTTTGTATAGCTAATAAAATTCACTAATACGTTAAGAACTATTTAAATATGTCATAATAAACTCTTAGGACAGTCTGTTTAGATTTGCGAATGCTATACGCTTATACTTGTTTATATATACTTCTTATACTTCTTATTACGAGCTTCCAAGGTTGGCCTCGCTGGCTCGATGCCTCCTATACACACAATCTGCCAATGGCCAGAAACAACTTTCTTTCAAGATTCTTTCCAGGGTACATTCCCGTCCTAGATGTTTTATCAAGGGACTCCTTGTTGCTGCTGTTACAGGACACTTCAAAAGTATGTGCTCTAATGTTTCCTCTTCTTGCTTTCATACTCCACAGATAGAGTCGTTAGTAATATGAAACCTTTTCAAATATGTATTGGTGACAATGTGTCCCATACGAGCTCGTGCCGCAAAAGATGCCACTGAACGTGATAATGACTTGAAGATCTTTGGATCATTAGGTTGTTTTTGTAATGAATAATATTCGCGCCCAGTATTGCATTCTCTCAATTTCTTTCACCAACAGATGTGAGAATCTTTATCAACTGCCTCTTTGCAATTAGTTAAGGAGTAACAACTTTCAGGAGATGGAAACAAGTTGCAAGACTCCTCTTGGCAGATCTGTCAGCTTCCTCATTCCCAGGAACACCACAATGGGGATCCATTGAAATACAATATTTTTCTGTTCTAAGTTTTTTAACAATTAAGTTATTTCAGATGTTCGAAAATGGTAGTCTGTAGTGTGCTGTACTTGAAGGGCTTGAAGGGCTTGAAGGGCCGACCTGGAATCGGTGAGAATGCAGATGTTCTGTGCATCCATAGTATTGCTAAAAACCAAAGCAGCATTTAAGGCCATCAATTCAGCATTCATGCTTGAAGAGGAATCGCAGGGCACATAGTAATCCTCGTTTAATTCTGGACAATGAAAAGCTGCACCTACCCTATGGTTCTCTTTATCAACGGAACCATCTGTGTAGATTTTTACAAAGTTGTTATATGTGGTGTTTATCAATTCCATAGTGACAGATTTTAGTAGGTGAGGTGAATCTTCTTTTGTGAGTGAACCAGGAATTTCAAGATTGGTTTTTATTGGGATTCGAAGCCAGAGTTGTTGTTCCAAAACAACTGGAATTTTTCCTGATTCCATTGTGTTTAATGATTCGCAGGGTTTGTTATGATAGTAGAACAGTGACTGTCGGATGTTAGTTACCAATGCAATGTTAGAAAGAGTGTTAAGCGAAATTGCTTTCATCTGAAAATGTTTCTTCCACATTCTGTTTTTTTATATATAAGTCAAAGGGCATGACTGACAGTTCAATTTCCATAGACTGTATACTTGTGGTTTTTGGACAACCCAAACAAATCCTCAGAGATGAGTTCTGTAATATTTGTAATTTTCGAATATGAGTTTCAGCTGTTCCACCCCAAACTTCACAACAATACATGATTTTTGATCTTACAAAGGACAAATAAAAATTCCTTAATATATATGTATCTGCTCCCCATGCCCTGCTGGCTATAACTTTCAACGCTTTTATTCTATTTGCACATTTGTCCGCTATGAAATGGACATGTTCTTTCCACAGTAGTTTTGGATCCAGTTTAATACCCAGAAGTACAGGATTTGGGTTATGCCGCAGTACGTTTCCATTTAAGTTTATAACTGGTTTATAGTTTGTGTGCAAGTATCGCCTGGAGAAGAAGCATACTTCAGTTTTTGATATTGAAATGGTTAGTCCCCCTTTTTTAGACCACTCAGAGATTTTGTTAAGTGCCTTTTCCAGTTGGTGAGTAGAAGCAGTTGGGTCTTTATCAGTGGCCCAGATAGTGACATCATCTGCAAAAATAGCCATGCCGATGCCTGGAAGGTCTATTATATTCCCTAAATTTTGCATCATTATGTTAAAAAGAGTAGGACTAATGACTGACCCCTGTAGTATTCCGTTTAGAGTACATTCTTCTTCAGAGTAGATATCATTTACCTTAGTTTTAATTTTCCTATCCTTAAGGAAGTCTACAATGTATTTCAATATCCTCCCTTTTAAACCGATTTCCATACACTGCGAAATAATAGATATGCGTGAGACCTTATCAAAGGCTGCTTCGAAATCGATGAACACCGCTGATGTACACATTTTGTTTGAGAATCCGGTATATATACTTTCTGTAAAGTTTAGTAAAGCATCACAGGTGCTTCGTTTAGGTCTGAACCCGAAAAGACATGAACCCAGCAGATTATAATTTTCAAGCCTCCAAGTTTAGCAGTTATTAACCAGTCTCTCCAAAAGTTTACCGAGACATGATGTCAAGGCTATAGGCCTGTAAGAAGAAGCAAGTTCAGGAGATTTTCCTGGTTTTACAAGTGGAATAATTATAGCCTGTTTCCATTTTTGTGGTATGTTACCTGTCTCCCAGATTTGTGTAAAATTGCATCTTATTTCTTCCATAAATGACTCAGAACAATGCTGTAACATTAAATTATGAATGTTATCTTCTCCTGGCGTAGATGACTTCAATTGTGCTACTGCAGCCTTCATTTCAGTTTCTGTGAAAGGTTTATCACAGATATCTGTTTGGGAAATTGCTTCATTCAAAGTTGTAAGAAAGCTCTTTTTCTCATTCTTCAGATGAGTAGGCCAATTTTCCTCAATACCAGACTTTTTGACATATAATTTGTTGAATACATTAGCAATGTCATTATCATTAGTGGTTATGATCCCATCCGGATTTGTGATCTGATATATTTTATTATCAGGTTTTCCCTGAATTGCTTTAAATCTTTTCCATACAGCTGAGCAAGGTGTGTTTGAGTTGATGCTACCTATGAGGTCATGCCAAGAGGTCCTTTTAGCCTCTTTTATAGCTCTCTTACATTTAGCCGATGCCTGGTTGTATTTGCTTCTATTTTCGGGTGTTCTAAATTTCTTCCACATTTTTCTGGCTTTTTGTCTTTCTATTCTAAGGAGGGATATTCTCTTATTCCACCAAATGTTACTAGGCTTTTGTTTATTTTTATTTACCTTAATGCTAGGGATACTTTCCGAGGCAGCAATCATTAGTTTCTGTACAATGTTTTCTGTATTACTTTCTGTGCAGTTTACTGTGTTATTAGTAAGATGTCTAAATAGGGGCCAATTTGCATCCTTTATTTTATGTTGTGTAGTAATAATTCTATGTGCATTAACATTTCCCTCTTTACTGTCGATATTAAAATATACTGGGAAGTGGTCACTAATTATATCTTTACCAACATACCAATTACTGATTATGTCTAACAGATCTGAAGAAGACAGCGTAAGGTCCAATGTACTCAATGATCCTGTACTTGGTGACTGGTATGTTGGTTCCTTGTTTTTGTTTACAAGTACCAAATTGGAGTTCACAATCCATTCGTAAACTATTAGGCCATTTCTGTTGTCATTTCCTTTATTCCAAGAGCCATGTCTAGCATTAAAATCACCCATGATAAGGAGACATTTATCTGAAATCAGTAATTTTTGAAGTTCCCCATCAGTTACTAATTGAATAGGAATATATACGTTGACTACTCTTATATTAATATCTTGGTTAATAGTTATGTCACAGCTAAGTGCTTCCATATTTGTGGTGGTGATAGATTGATGACTTCTAACAACTATAGATTTATGTATCAAAGTTATGACACCACCACCTCTGCCATTTGCTCGTGAATTGTTAAAAATATTAAAATTCTTGAAGCGTGGGTGCCGCTTTTCATTCACAGGCAACCATGCCTCTTGAACACATATAACCTTAGCATTACTCAAATCCAATTCTTGTTTCAACTCTTCTATTTTATTCATCAAGGAGCGGGCATTCCAGTGCAAAAATTTCTGAGATTGATATTTAATGTGTGAATTATGCAGGTCTTTTGTTTTTCTCTCACGTTCATTAAAGTTTGTACCCAATGATATATATTGTTTCATCTTCTCATCTTTTGACTTTTTCTTCATTTGGATATGCATTTCTACTGCCTGCTTTCTGCTATGACACCATAATTCGATTCTTTTGTTTTTTTCCACTCCTCGATTTCTCATAACAATATTTCTATCTATTCCATATAATTCTCTTACACATTCAATGTGCTCGTCCTTGATATTCCAGATGTTTACTTTAAGACGATCAGGATGATTATTTCTTTGCTTATTATAACAGAAAGCAGTCCCCACCCGGAGATCCGATTGGGGGACTAATACTCCGGAATGTTTTACTCTCTGATTCATTCTGCCATATTTGTGTATGTATTAGGGGGCTGCAGTGGTCTTATGCAGCTTCTGTGGACA
Source organism: Prosapia bicincta (assembly GCA_036971475.1). Classification (NCBI taxonomy): domain Eukaryota; kingdom Metazoa; phylum Arthropoda; class Insecta; order Hemiptera; family Cercopidae; genus Prosapia; species Prosapia bicincta. The sequence goes on along the minus strand of JBAIZL010000002.1, from coordinate 77,456,059 downwards.
CCTTTTAGTTCACTTGGGTTTCCTTAAGCTAATGGAATTCCAAGTTTAAGCCCCCTCACCGCGTCAAGGTGAGTGTCCACGAGGGGGATACTTGTTCATATGGAAGAAAGAAAATAATTTTACAATATATTATATTTCTTAAAATAAGTGTGCGTGATAAAATAATTACCTAATGAAGTTTAGTCTGTGGGTAGAAACCCATTATACATATTTACTAATAACATATTATTGCAATTATAAGTGTAAATATTTAGATTTGAATTATAAGTAAATAAAAATTAACAATGCAAATCTTACACAGCTGTTACTCACGAACGTGCTGCAGGTACACAGTTGCGAGTTATTTCCCCGCAGGGCGCTTAGTAGTCGCGGTTTTCGTCTGACCCGAGTAGGCGCAAAATAAACGAGATAATTTATCTTTACAATGGAGATAAATGTAAGCGGCTTCTTGCTTAGGGCCTAAGCCACGGTTTGTATTTATTTTAATACAATTTTCTCGCAACAACAAGAAATGCTAGCAATGCTTTAGACGGTCGTGGTAGCAACTATCTATAACATGACACCCAAAGCATAATATTGTCTCATGTTCACGACCATCTTTAGTTTATCATCAGTAAACTGGATCAAGGGGAAGGAATTTATTGATAACATAATCTGAGTTATTACGAATTGTCAGAATGTTTAGTACGTGTATTTATTTGTTTGCGCTTAAATTATATCTTGATTGAAAAATTTCTTTCTTATTATAATTATATTTAAGGTGTATTATATCTTTCTTAGTAATGTGTGCGTGGGCGAGCATTTGTGTGTGTGTGTGTGTGTGAGAGAGAGAGAGAGAGAGAGAGAGTGTGTGTGTATGTGTGTGAGTGTGTGTAGGGTGAGATTCATTTATAATGCATTTTAGAAAAATAATTTCTCTTGGGCGTACGGATTTTTTTAGCGGATTTTTGGGCGTGACCACATATTTTTATACAATTTAGATAACGCAGTTTTTCCAAAAGTCGGAATTCAGTTAAATGGTTTTAGCAGTCAAGATTAACGCTATAAGACAAAGCCTTGGGTTGAGATAAGCCCAAAAGTAATTACATAAGATAGACTGAAGTCACGCAGCAAAATTATTGCCTTCTGATTGGACTTTAGATAAGTGACATTTAATTTCAGTCCTACCCGGGTAACCTTAAAGTTTCTGCTCATACAAGCGTGTTTATTGTATTACCCCTTTAAATATGGTACATTTCCTAATAACGTTAATTGTTAATATTTTTTTAATTGAAATTATAACAGTTGGTTAATGTATTAATTCTGATTATAAATTAAATAAACTAACATACGAATAAAGTAACAGTACTAACCACGCTATAATAGAATCAGTGAAAGATTGTGGTTGTATAACAATAACATGAAAATAAAAACAAATAATTAAAGCTTAGGTGACGACTAGCATAATGGTTTAAAATGGAGCAAAGAAAAACGGCAACAAAAGATACAATACTCCACGAGGTATTCTAATTAGGGATTTTTTGATTCTGAACACCTGAAATTTCAAGATAGGAATCCATTAAAGGCAAACAAAGTGAAGTAAATTATATCAATGCGTGAAGAGTTAGCAGGTGAACACTAAGTTCAAGTAACGATGTTTTCGTAAACTATAAGATATCAAATTGTTCTTGTTTTAACGAAGAAATCATCAAATCCGTAACTTATTATTAAATTCGTTAAATTTGGTGTTGAGTAAATATTTCAACATCTTATAAATGTTTCTAATAGCTACTTACTTTTATAGTTAATCAAATTAAATAGATTCTCTTAACACCTGTCTTAAGTACATGGCTCACTTGAAGTATCTACTTCTGTAGGCCTATACGTTTTACCTAATTTTCCTTTAATTTAAATTTATTCACTGAAAGTACAATACAAATAAAGACGTAGAAAAACTCACAAATTAAGCATTTATTAACTCAGCCGCGTTTCAATGACAAGTTATCATTTTTAAGTTAGAGTTTGTGATATCAAAACTCACTGATGATCATAGATTTGTCATTTAAACTCGTCTGAGTTAATAAATGATTAATTTGTGAGTTTTGTGTACGACTTTTAAATGTTATAAACATAACCTTACAAGCTGAGATTAAGGAATAGTTGTTGTATCGACAGAAATTACTGTTTGATAATTCAAACGTTTTATGTTAACCCTTATTGTTAACTACAATAAATAGATTGTATTAAAACCTTTATTAAGTTCATACTTCAGATGAAGCAGTCACTTCTAGCTCGGTGTCATTAACTATTTTTTTTTTATTTAAATTTATTCACAGAGTGTTCTGTTTGGTTATTCAAGGATCACCTGTTCAGGTCTGTTTGCTTCAAGGAAAAAAGACCTGCACCAGATCTATATAAAAACTAATATTTGAAAGATGAACGAACCAACAATAATAAGGTTAACAATGATTTCCATAGAGGGAATAACAACCCTCCAAAACCGAGCGTTAAACCAATCTTTTTTTATACAGTTTTAGTCTTTCTAACCTTGGAATAATTACCAGGAATATCTTTATTTACAATATATTTGTAAGGGACTAAATAAATGTTTCTGGAGAATGTTTGCATAGTATTAATAATATATCCACCCAAGATCAGACACAACAAAACTCAATCTATAGATCATTTATCTGGAGCCTTCAGCTAGGTAATATGTTATACGCTTAAACATGTTTACAAAATTATTTTGGATTTAATTTTTTTAAAAGAAAATTTGTTATGTATTTAAGTACAATCTTCAGCCTGTCCTAACATCAAAACACTAGACATATTCTTTGTTGTAGCATTTCTGATCAACTACTGTATAAAATCTTTACAAGCTTTAGGAAGTACTGTTTATGGTTTTAATAATGGAGGAAATCTGAAATGCGTCACTAACGAAATAAAGTTTTGATGTTAGGAAAAGATAAAGAGTGCACTCAAATGTATATCAATATTAATAACAGAAATAAAGACGAGTGTATTAAGAATCTTTAGTAATTTGGTATTACTTTAGAACTAAAATTACTTCACAAAACCATAAAAAGGTTTATAATTTTATATATTCGGTAATCATATTTTTGTTTTATATATATATATATATATATATATATATATATATATATATATGAAGTTAATATATTACTATTGTAAGTAATTTTATCCACCATTAAGTGCAATGATTTTACCTTGAGTGATGAGGTGCCTTTCGGTCACTTGACCATTGTCGAATAACTTGTTTGAGTGTGTGTGTGTTTTTCTGTGTGTGTGTGTTTGTGTGTGTGTATGTTTGTGTGTGTGTTTGTGTGTGTGTGTGTTTGTGTGTGTGTGTGTTTGTGTGTGTGTGTGTGTGTGTGCTTGTGTGTGTGTGTTTGTGTGTGTGTGTGTGTGTGTGTGTGTTTGTGAGTGTGTGTGTTTGTGTGTGTGTGTGTGTGTGTGTGTGTATTTGAGTTACATATACAAACTGTATGTCCTTCAATAATAACTCAGTACAGTAAAAGCTATTTTATATGGCATTCTATTATCCAGAACGTTCTAAGAATCGGCACATTTTCCTTAACAGAAACAAATCAGTACGGGGCCTTTCTCTGTTGTCACACGATGTGACTCATTAGAAATACAGTTTTTTGTTGAAATTCGGTCATCGCGTGTCAGGCATCCGTGATTATTTTAAAAATCAATTAAACATTATAAAATCATTTGTCTCTGTACATTTAAGTATACTGGTTCATGTTTTATTTTAAAGTTGAATGAACGAAAGTTTTTAGCGGTAAAGCTCGGTTTCTTCAATTTTTTTCTTATAACTTTTGTGTGCGTGAGCGTGTAAAAAATGAAATTTCACTATTAAGGATTTTCATCTATCAATGTAGTGGTGACATTGCTATAACATATTCTTGGCCATCTTCAGGCGTGTTAAACCCGCCTTAGCGCCGTGTTTCTTGCGGCATCAACGGGACGTCATTAGTACTAGTATAACATGGCCATAAGACTGAAACTTCGATCCAGATCTGTACAAAAATTATAATTTGAGGAAGGACGAACCAACAATAACCAGGTTTAGAATAATTTATTTTAAAGTGATTTCCCTAGAGGAGGTAGCTACGTCCCGCTACCAGGCACAAACAATGTAAAACTCAATCTACTCTTTTTTGTTAATTTTCGTGCTCTTTATGCTTTTGTAGTTACTGTAATTAGATACTTCTGATTTATACTTCTTTTAATGAAAGAAATACATTTTCTTCATTTTGCATAGTTTATGTATAAAAATTACAGATACAAACACCTAGCGTCAGATATAATGAACTTAAACTTTGAAAAATTATTTGTCTGCTGCACGCATACAGGGTATATATATATATATATATATATATATATACATATATAATTTGTAAATGGTTTAAAAAAGGTATTATGGTAAATTATGCTTCGGTTATGCTTTACTGTATTGATAAATAACTGTACCCTATATAGTCAAATAACATTTTACGAAAGGTTTCACTTTAAAAAAACCTCGTATGATACTAACAGAGATGCGTGGGTTACATATAAATGAAATATTGAAAAAATTTGAATACGATACGTGACGTCATCCGGTTTAGTGAGCATAATGTAGTCACAGGAAAAAGAGCAGGGGGGGGATATTTTTTATAAAAGTATTTTTTCTAATCAATATTTTGAGAGATTCAATTTATAAAGAATATTTCAGTGTATATATATTCACAGCAACAATTGTTTTGGTACCTTTCCCAAAATCATAAGTTTCCAAATTTTTTTGAGGAGTTAATGAAATCCTGTAGCTCGAATTATTTGCTACACGTTGGTTTACTTAGGTTAGGTTAGGTCAGGTTTGGTTAGGCTATAACATAGAAACGAGCAAGCTAATGCTGAAATCGTGATAAGACAGCTGCAATTAAGAAAAACGCATGGAAAGAAAGTGAGGATGTAATAGCTATTGACCGAATTATAGATTCACAAAATTCTAAAATTATACCATTTATAATAAATAAATTTTAAACTAAATTTTAAACTCAAGATAATTAGTTCAATGTGAGAGTTTTCTTATGTAAAGGCGGTATTCAATTGAAATTCTCATTATTATCAAATTATTTTTATTAGCTAACATTCTCCTGACATATATCTTGTACAAATTTTCAATTGTTAAAATATTCATTTTTATTCAATCAATCAAGTTTAAATACATTTTTTTAAATCTTTAGTGGATGGAGAGTTGTTGTTAACCTATTGTTTTACAAATATTGATTCCATAATTAAATTATAAAACCTTTTGAGGAGGGTCTAGGCAGGATTCGAACTGAGTATCTTTATGTTCAAATTCTAGCGCTTTTGGCACTGAGCCAACCTTCCCATAGCTATAGGTGTATTTCACAAATAAGTATATGAATTTTTATTTTGCTCACGTTTGACCGAACCTACATCGTACAACCTTAAATTGTTGCCAAGGTTACCATAGACTATAATAAATAATGCTCAAGGATTAAAAATGTATGAAAAGAATAAAATAAACAAACTGGATTAACGGTATCGAACCTTGCTTCATAAACGGACAATGCGAAAGGAAAGAGAAAAGAAACTACAATACAATGCAAGCGACAAAAAAGAAGAAAGCATATAAATAGTAACAAAGAAAAATAATAGTCTAAATGGAAAATAGCAAGGAAATTCGCTTTCTATTTTACCACTTAATATTGTTCTACAGATATATTTACATTAGTTTAATTATATACAAAAAACTAAAATAAAAGTAGTCTTTCTTGACTTAAGTAGGAATTGACTTTAAAAAAATATTATATTACTTGTTTTAAAGATATTGTTTTTTTTTTTTAAATAATACTTCATATTAGGCTATTATATTTTAGTGAAACCACTCTTATTATTCTTTCTTGTGAAAAATTAGTTTTCACAGAAGCACGCACACTAAATGTAGAAGAAGATGCACAGTAAAATTAATGATATTGAAATGTAAATATAAGTAGGAGAACCCTGAGGGTGTCGGGGAGGAGAGAGTGACGAACGAGGAAATCCTGAGAACAATAGATAATTATACTACCTTTGTCAGATCATAGGAAATAATCTTCTATGACTAGATATCTGAGGCGTAAATAATATCCCTCGCAACACCCTCTCTGTGGAGGAGCGATAGGTCAAAGATCGTGTAAAACAAATTTATAAAATAGATTTTAGTAAAAATTCCCGCACTAAGATACCCCACACTCGTTTCTATAAGAGTTGGGTCAATCGTAACTGGGAATGATTATATAATATTAATTCATCTTATAAGCTATAATACTCAAGTGTGCTTCGTACATATGTCTCGTTTGTGTTGTGTAAGTTAGCTTGTTATATTGTTAACAGTTAGCTACGCAAATACAGCAAAAGCTTTACACTTAATAATGACAAAACTCGAGCTTAATTCCCTTCGCGAGTGGCTTTGCGCTATTTTTCCATCACAGGATTAAATAAATTCTCTGTTCTAATTATTACACGTTCTAAGTATAAAGTAAGTCCGTTAAATAAATTTTTGTAAAGTACTTTTGTGTGTGAAAAATAAATAATTAAAACATAATTTAGTAAATAAAGTCAACCTAAAATTAATTACGAGTAAAGAGGTTAAGCAAGTTCATGAAAAGAACAAGTAATAAGAAAAACAATTTTTAAAAGTCAATTGCTACTGAAGTCAGCAAAGAATAATTTTTTTCTAGTTACTTTTTGCTAAATAATTTGAATTAATATACATATGTATATACATATGACAGAATAACAATAATAAGTATCATAATAGAAAGAAATTTTATTTATTAAAATAATTATTTGAAAACACCTCATTAACATCAGGTGTTATCCACCACAAGTTTAAAAAAATAATGTATTTCAACTTGAGTGTATAATTAAAAATTATATTCATTAATAATTGAAAATTGGAACAAGAAATAGAGCCCAAATTACACATTTGCTATTACTTGCGCCAGACATTTGTTAACTAAAAGTTGTTAATTGTGCTCCTACGAGGAGGCTGAAGAAGTCGTAAGACGAAAACGTTTCCTCCAAGTGTAAGTTAACAATCAACAACTTTTAGTTATCAAATGTCTGGTCGCAAGTAATAGCAAAAGTGTAATTTTTAATTTACAACCAGCTCGTCATGAACAGCAACAAGATTTCGATATATAAGAAATAGAGTATATATAGATATATAGGTAGAGTGTAAAACAATGGAAGGAAAATGAATTTGGGCTTAAATCCAATGAATAATATTCAAAGTTTATTATGAAAAATAACCATTAAATTTCACTTTAATTTCCCACTCCTTGATGCTTAAAGGGTATAGCGTTCTGCAATATAGCAATACAGATCTTTCCCTACAACACTCGACAGGTTATGTTCTCTTTAGACGGCTGTGCAGGTTAAACTTAACATTGTGAAATAGACTCCAACACATCCGGGCGATAGTTTGGATAATTTCACTAAACCCAGGACAACTTTTGATCTATGAAGGTCCCCCTCATGCCAGGGAACTCCCCTACAGGAGAGTCAAATCTGAATAGACCTTGTGACATATGTGGAAGTAGTTTGTCAGAGCAATTTCTCCTGTTATTAATAAATACACAAAGATCTTTGTATGTTATCTCTCTGAGGATGGTTACTTTGTAACTGAAATGTACATAAGAGTAAATTAAAGAAAGTTTGTGGTTAAGAGGTTTTTGTGTATTTATTATTAAATTCAACCACAGTATATTCCTAATAAATAGTTCTCCTGTTAGTAAATCATTAAATCTTTCCGTGTAATTCTTGGATTGGCACAACAAGCTCTACCTTGAGGAATCCTGCATCGTGCACTCCGAACTTCTTAGCCGTTTTAGCGTCCCGTTCAACTTGGTATTTTACTTGAAGCATAAGGTACAAACTTTATCTGACTGTGTTATTCTAGAAAATTTAGAATGAATTGTTTTCAACATGTACAATTTTATTTTTAGTTTCTTAACCTTATCCCAGACTGTTTAGGGTTTGTGCACTTTTACCGTTTTCTTCAACTTATATCTCAAATTTATTTTGAGTAATTATGGAAGATGTGAGCAGTGGGATGTAGTCATCGTAGTTGCCATTGGCGAATTGAGATACAGATGGCACTGTCTCGTTAACCACACCCTGGAAGTGTTACAGATAATATAGCTTAATATGACTAAGCTAAAATTTCAAAACGTTTGTGCTTATCAAACTATTTTAAAGTGCTTTCATATTGTTACGTTCATAATGGGGTTCAATAAATGATTAGGCTGTTTTTATTCTAAATAACTAGTTATTAATTCTCACTCGTTTATGCTTACTATTATTTACACAGTTAACATTCATAACAGTTTTCGAAATTTGTTTTAATTACGTTTAATAAAAACTACCGAGTCGATAAAGAGTATATTTACACTTTATACCACTAAATCTTTCACTCTGTTATTAAAGCCCTTACCCTCTTTACAATATTAAACAGCTGATTCTATCCACGCATAACAAAACTTCTATATATCTATTTGCCGCATCTAGCAAATTCTATTAATTTCTATCAGCTCCACGTCTTAGAAAGTTCTAGAATTCACCACAACGTTGTCCAAATAAGCGTTGACGCTTGCCAGGGCATATGCTACAAATCCCGAGAGGTTGGTGTCTTGCTAGTTTAAATATTTTGTAATTAAACATTTAGAGATGAAAATACATTTTCGTGTTTGAACTCAGCACTAACGAATAGATAAAATAGGTAACTAAAACTAAAGGCATGTTAAAAAGTATTTTATTGCGAACCTGTGTAGCCTGTGGAAGATAGAAGTCACATCGAAGAATTAATGTCCATTTTATCTCCAAACTTTTATTCCTTTTAGACGGTTTAAATTTTAAAATATACGGAAAATATTTTGGATTTTTATAGATCTACATTAACTTAATATTAAATATTTTTTATTGTGGATTTTTCACAGGAATGTTTCTTTAATTATTTCTCCAGAGGTGAAATAATAATACAATGCAAGAAATATGGTTGGTCTATTTCAACTGATTTGGAAAAACAATTAGTGCCAGTTCCCGAAGGGTCGTGCTGTATGTGAAGCTATTAATTTGGAATGACGTAAGGGTTGTTTGAAATTTATATAGGACGTCAAACAGCCAACAGCTGTTTCATTATTCTACTAGCGCCTCGTGGCGGCTTCGCCCGCACTCGTTTAAAATTGTCACGTTTTATGGTAATGTAATAAATTTTAAAACAACAAATAATTAATAATGATTATGGAATGGGAATATAAAGTTATAATAGCGTATTATTTAACTAAAAATATATCCAATTGTATACAGATAATTGAAGCAATCTTGTGCATAATAATGAAATTTTTAAGTCTATAAAACCAACATTGTGTGTAACTCTTCCTTAGCGTATGTTATGAACGGAATGTACCCTTAAAATTATAAGTCTCTGCCATTTATAATTTCGACTCTACGTTGATTCTCAGTCAGTCACTCAGGACAACGATTCTTATAGATAAAGATTACTAAAGAGGTAGTAAATATTTATTTTATAAGAGAATTTATCAATCATTCGCCTTGGTTCTCTCCCACCCCAACACATCGAGTTGGGAACCTATCTAAGTCCACCCACGCATCAAAGGGAGAATAGAGACCTATGCTTCAAGTTTCAAATGTAGACATTCTTTCTATTTGTAATTGGAAGAACGTAATGAAACAGAATATTTTTTTTCAAAAGAATTAAAAAAGTTATTACGAACTAAGTAATATTTGACCAAATGGTGGTCAACATCGAATTATTGTTTTTTTTCTAAGATATGTTACTCAAACGAGTTCCAAACAAAAGCAGGTGATTCATAAATAACTGTACAGTAGTTCACGATTATAAACAGTTTATTCTCATACGTGTTTCAATGACTTATGCCATCATCAGTGAAGCTGATACACAATCTCAACTCAACTCTACACAACCAACATTGGCAGTTGTAAAGTAGTGTCAGTAATAATGACGCAAGTCATTGGAACGCGTATGCGAATGAAGTGTTTATAATTGTGGGTTGGTGTATAGTTATTTATTAATCTCGTAGCTCATAAGTCAGCATACGCATTACTTTTAGAATCCAGGTGATTTCAAGTCATTTCAATTGACACACAATGTAAATACTCTTAAAATTTTGAAAACATAACCTCAATGTAGCAACTCGAACAAATATATAAAGTAAATGTTTCTCTAATAATATTACCACATAATTATGCACGTACATTATAATAGTCTATACGTGTACTTTAATAAACATGTGTAATTTATTTTGTAAAAGTTATTCTTTATAAATCTTATTTCTTAAAACCCACACTAGATAGTGGTCAAAATAAGGTAATTGTGATTAGCCTATAGGTACATGTTGGCCATTGCTAAATTCACCATTTTTAGAGTAATGTGAAATTTAATTATAAACATCAAACTGCATGTTTTGTAGAAATTACAAAACATTTCGTAGGTAAAACATTTCACAAATAAATTTTAAAACTTTTAAACAAATATTCTATTTTTGATAACATCCGTGTGTGCGTTTGACAAGTCAGTCATAAACAGATTTTGCATGAATATATTTATCTGGAATTCATGTCAGCGACACATTTGCAACGTGATTGACACCTAAGCTGTAAATTTGACATTTGATCAAAAAATTATGAGCTCTAAAAAGAAATTTATTTCTTCAACGTGGTATTGTTTAACATCTACTTATCATGTCTACTCAACATCTACTTGTTTAACATCTGTTTAACATGTATTATTACAATATGAATATATTTATTTAGTATTTGTCTGATCAAATTTAGTAATACATTTTGCAAAAGGCCTAAAATTCGATCTTCGAGGATTATAATAAGGCTTCTCACATAAATGTTATAGACATTCAAAACACCTCCAGTATTAAAAACGTGATATATTTTAAAAAAATTGTTATGGTTTACAAATATTTACAATAGAGCACAGGAATAGACAGCAAGACAGGAAGTGACAGGGAGATTTTCCCAGTTGTTGAGACGACTTCCTGTGTTGTACGCAGAAAGCACTAAGTTCTTTATTCTGGCCTATATTTCGTGCCAGTTCAAACCTGCAAACGTATGCGATTGTTAGTTGTGCGCTTCAATCGTGCGCAGAAACAGTCACTAGTTCGTCTTTACTACGCAAGGGGGAGTAGGTTCTGTGTTTAAAAGTTTTATGTTTAGTGTCTTAAGTTGTTTAAGTGCAAGTGAAGGTAAAATGTTTTGAAAAAGTACGGTGATTTATAAAACGAGTAATATATCTGTAACAGTTCATCAAATAAGGTAACAGTCACACCATTTGCTTATATAGTTAACTACTTTAATTTCGATCAAATATATATATAAAGAATAGTTAGGTTATTATTAATTGGCATCATCATAAATTGCCAATTTTTGTATTGGGTTTGTTATAATTTTATCAAGTTACTCGAATAAAATTAATATGCATTAACAGAATCCAAACAGATGTGAAATAACCTATGTGAAAAACTTAAGCTTAATAGAAAATAATCAACTAGGCTATTCTTAGCATAAGCAGGCCTAACATATTTAGCTAGAGGGTAATTGTTTAGTTTGCTAAACCGGGCCTATGCTTTCATGAAACATTCAGAAACATGTAAAAAGGCTATTTTCATTGAAATTATTTTTTTCTGTACCTAGAAACATTATTTTTTCTTAAATTAAAGTTGGGTAAAATTTTCAGCGCGGATGTAGAAGTTGTGATCGTTGCGGAGTGAAACAAATGTTTTTTTACGTCACAGTGCTGCGCATAAGGTTGTACGCATCGGCCCCGGTACGTCACGCAACCTTACGTGTTTAGATATTTGAGAAACAACGTTTTGCCTTAATTTTTACACATATATTTAAATATACTTATAAAGTCTCCACTTAGGATAGATTTGGTTTTAAACTTATACATTACTGTATACCTATATTAAAATATACCTAAAAAGTGTCCAGTCAGGTTAGATTTGGTTTTAATTTTATACATTACCTAAATGGTTACATTTATACAATTAGAACCAAATCTATCCTGACTGGATACTTCATATTTTATACTTTTATTTTGTTAAATTCATTAAAATTATGCCAGAATGTAATGTTACACATTATCCAAGTATAACGGTTAGTACATTTGTGATGTCGTGTATCCCTCCGCGAACAAGCTGATAATTCTAACTGCTACATGCACGCTGAAAATTTTACCCAAATTTAATTTAAGAAAAAAGAATGTTTCTAGACACAGAAAAAAATAATTTCAATGAAAATAGCCTTTTTACATGTTTCTGAATGTTTCATGAAAATATAGGTCCGGTTTAGCAAACTAAATAATTACCCTAAAAACATTTTTATATCTAACTCTTTATCCACATTTCTTAACTTTGATATTTTGGTCGCATTGGAATTATTTGAATTTTTTTAACAAATTGATTTGAAAAGTGTTTATAGTTGATTTGGTTAACCAAAACTAATTTCTTGGAAATTAGTTTAACATTATAGAGGGTAATACAATTTTTCCAATTTAATTGTTTTTTCGCGGAGTAAATTCAAATTTGAGTAAGAAAACAACAGAATTTACCAAAATATTCCTATTAATATACACACAAACTTTTCATTAAGTTAGTTTTTTATAGGCCTAGTATGTATGGCACTCTATGCTGTTTATGGTTTTGTACAATTTTCTTGTAAATAAATGTGTGAATATTCAGAGCTGAAACAATTGAGAGTGACTTCAAGGTAACAAGTGTAGGCAGGAATGGAGTTTTGCAGTGATATTGGTTAAAATAGATTTAGACCTGATTATTATTGGAAAGTAGCAGTAACAGACAAATCTCCAGGCCCTTAAATACACTACTACTGGACCGAGTGAACATTGCGTGCGGAAAATACGTGAACTACTGGTATTGTGCTGCTCGTATTCCCGTATTCGCCCGTAATGTTTACTCTTTTGGGTACTAATAGCGTCAATAATTAATTAATGTACTCATAAAGTACGGTATTACTTAGGTAAAATTTTACTAAGTCCTAACCAGCACAGATTTTTTACTTTTCCCTTATGTTTCTAAAAAATACTTATTGTTATTTTGTTTATAACCACGCCTAACACAAACCTACAAACAGCGATATTGTAGGGATGTTATAAAATACCTATTTATTGTGCTTTTAAACAGTGCCTGTGTTATAGATGAGAATTAACTTTATACAGGAAGAACTAGGCCTGAATAATTTATTGTTTTTTTTGATATCGCTTGGCAAAAAACGACTACTTACTGATATTTATTTTTCAGCAGACACGTTTTCACTAGGTCAGCACATTGAGCTACAGTTAAGATTTCATTGAGTCGCGGACATGCTCGCATCTAGTGCGAAACGCCTCTGCTGGAAAATACCAGTGAGTAATGGGTTTTTTGAAAAGAGATATCAAAAAGAGATATGAAAAAATTTTACAATGCTCTAGATGTAGAACAAAAAAAAAACCGAAAGTTTTGTTTAATTTAGTTTTGTGTGTAAAGGCAGACCTAGACTGAGAATATGGCTCAATAGTTTTCAATTTTTAATACTATTTACGGTTAGTGGTACTCAAATACTATGTTTTTTGTTAATAATTTGTTTTTCCGTAACATAGTAACATCTTTTAAAAGGAAATTTTATTGACTATGACTTTGTCACGTTTTGGGCAAATGCTGTATTTCTTTTTTATAAAAAAACCACGCAGGATAAAAAACAAAAAAGAAGAGATTCGACATAAATCGAGAATCAAGTAACTTTTAGCCTTATTGGGAATTGTCGTGGTATGGTCCGGCGTGAGGAGGAATAACTTTACTAAAAGTAACTGAATTCTCGGGAACTTATCTCTACACGGAAAATTTCGTTCTGAATAGTTTGAGATAGTTATGCGAAAGATCTAAAATTTTTGGTTCGGATTTGGAATCATAAGCCTGTGTTTTATGTAAAAACATTGTTACATATCAGTTTAATGTCTTGTAAAACTATCGAACATTTTGTCTAATAGTTGTTATACTTCTACTGATTTTGATACATTTCTAAACATTATAATATAATTTTCTAATATTACTCCCCTTCACGTCTGTTAGGAGTACATTTGAGTACTTTTTTCTGCCTAACCAAACATTTGTTTTTGCTGACAAGTTTCGGGCTAACTCCATTCTCAAAAATGTAACAGTAGGCTCACTCCTTTTTTAAATACATTTCTTGAGCACTGTGGACTAATTTTAACTAAAAAAACCACTAACCACATTATACAAATCTATTATTTTACTAAAAATCACTTTATGTACATTTCGATTACATGTAATTATCACCAGAAATATTATGGATAGTAATTCTGAAGATGCTAACCATGTACTTGAAATGTACATAAAGCATTTATAGTAAAATAAAAGATTTTTATATTGTGCTAAGTGGGTTTTTATTTATTTAGTACTCGATTTCATGAATATTAATATCTGTTTATTTCTTTTATATCAGCGGACTGACTCCTCTGATTAACGATTTGAGAATGGAGTTAATCCGAAACGCGTTAACAAAGAAAAACATTTCAACGTTATGAAAGGCAGAAAAATGTAGTCAAATGTATACATTATTTATAGTTTGAATATAGTTTCAAATAAGCTACGTTTGTTTACACATTTTCAACCTTCTAGGTGTGAAGTTACTATATACGCGTCATTACTTTGTTGTGATCGCATTTAAGTAATTGAAGATCATGTAAACTACAATTTGTAGGTTAGAGTACATACATTTAGGATTTGTTCATTCTAGTAACACCAAGATTGTGTAGCTTTTGCCATGGGCGCGTGAAGGTTCCTAAAGAGGGCTGGATAAAAAAAATTGCATATTAAAAATTTATGGAGCTAAATATTCAAGAATTAGCTATGTTAAACTTATTACTACATATAAAGTACTAGACCACAGTATTTAATACATAAAGAAAATATACACAATAATCAAATTACTCTTAATTTTTATTACACCAACAATGAAATGTAAATATTCACTGAAAACACAGTTTATTTTGTATATAAATATTTTAGTCCTAAGACATGCCATACAATTTACTAGTTCTTGAAATAACTTTCTCGAAAACATCCGCTGGTATAGAAATGACATCTGGTTATTTATTTTGTTTTTTAAACTTGAGGAGAGAGAGGGGGAAAGGCAGGGGGGAGGGAGGTAAGGAGAGGAAGAGAGAGAAAAAGAGAGAAAGAGAGAGAGAGAAGGGGGGAGCGAGTCAAGGGGAGGGAGAGAGATGCAGGCACGAACACGGACAAGAACAAGAAGACGGGGACAGAGAGAGACAGACCAGACAGACAGGACAGACAGACAGACAGACCAGACAGACAGACCTTACACCAGACAGACAGAAGAGACAGACAGACAAGACAGCTAGAACAGACAGCTAGACCAGACAGACAAGACAGCTAGACCAGACAGACAGACCAGACAGACAGATCAGACTCCAGACAGACCAGACAAACAGACCAGACACCAGACAGACAGAAGAGACAGACAGACCAACAGACAGACAGATCAGACACTAGACAGACAGAAGAGACAGACAGACCAGACAGACTTACCAGACAGACAAGACACCAGACAGACAGAAGAGACAGACAGACTAGACAGACAGACTAGACAGACAGACAGACAGACCATACAAACAGATAGACAGTCAGACAGATAGACAGACCATACAGACAGACAGACCAACAGACAGACAGACAGACAGACAGACCAGACACTAGACAGACAGAAGAAACAGACAGAAGAAACAGACAGAAGAGACAGACCGACAAGACAGCTAGACCAGACAGACAGAACAGACAGACAGACAGACTAGACAGACAGACCAGACAGACAGACACAAACAACTTCATATATTAAAGTTTTACAAAAGCAAATGTAAAGTGTAATAGCGTAAATGATACTAACAATTATAAAACTTTAGATAATAATTTAAAAACGTTTATGTAAGTATAACTAACACAGTTAGCACCACCAGAAGGTTACAATCGATACTTCTGATAATGCTAACTGTGAGAGCGAACTGTAGATGAACTGCTTTGTAGATGTTTTTAAAAAAGTGGCTAAGGACTGGTAATTGTTAAATAATTAAAGTTTCCATTTAAAAGCAGGACACTCTGTTGTACTACATTACTATCTATAGATGTAGGCTATATCAAATAACTACTATGAACTCGATTGGGATATATACATTTTCAAGTTAACTTGTAATACCTGCTAATTAAGAAATGTGAATTCCATTTCCTTACCCAAAATAATTGATTATATGCGGCCAAATGGCATTAAATGTCCTGATGCATAATCGGGTTTTGTATCATTTCCCATAAGGTGTTTAGTTATTTCAGTAACTTAGTTATTTTCAAATAACTGAAATAATATGAAAATATTTATATTATGTTTGAAAAAAAAAATTGTATTCTTGTAGTAAGAAGATCAGTTGGTGACTCATTGTAGAAACAAATGCAGCAGGTCGGGAGATGGAAAGATTCAAGGGTGGGGTTGTGGAGATGCTTGTGGTACCGGTTCCAGACCTCAACCAGACCCTTGTAGACTATTGGATTAGAGTTTTTTGTGTTTCATTATTTCCTATATAAGAAAGTTTTCTTAATGTACGTGAGAGCATATTACATTCCAAATACCTCAAATATTTACTATTTCCCCATTCTGTCATCAGGGAATTGATTTCTTAAAGTTAATATTTCACTTATATTTTCATATTTTTTTTTTGTTTAATGAGCTTCTTCTATTCTTTAATATGCCTTTTTGATTGAATAACAGTACTTCCGCTTCTCTTGCGCTGTGGACATCATTAACTGTTTTAAACATATTTTAAAAACATTTCTATATTTTTTCCCATTTAAAATCTATGGTTATTAATTGAATAGATTTTATAACGACTAGGTAACACGCTTTTGAACGTCAAATAGTTTGTAATAAACATGCTCAACGTTTCGGTACCACTACGTCACCCTCCTTAGAGCTCCATAATAAACACACCGAATAAAATTACAACCCATTATTTAAATTTACAAACTCAAAACAATAACGAAATTATATAACCGAAATTAAAACTAAAAGTAAAATAATTTAATATGAGACATTAAGTCAAGACAAATGAAAATAAATACATGTTGGGCCCGACATTAACACGTTGTTCATGAGCCACTATTTCATTAGATGCCGACATGTTAATTTGTCATGGTTTGTTTATATAACAAACCATGTTGTTTAACATTTGGTTTTATATTCATACATTTATACATGCGCTATTGTTTTGAATTTGTGATATGGTGTAGTGGCTTATGATTTTATATGGTATTTATTTTATCACATACTATATAAAATTTGGAGGATATGCCCCTGAGAACAAAAAAAATAGTGTTATCTAAACTCTAAACATATGCAATACTCATTTTTTTACGTTCAAGAAAATAATTGGTAATTATAAGACCTATTTAACGTTTGTACAGTTTCATGGGAAAAGAAAAGGTGCACTGAAGTAAAATTAGCCAATTTTTTTGTCAGGCAGGATTTATTAAAGATTCTTCTAAGCTGTACACCAGTAGGGATCTGCTTCAGGGGATTGAGATTCGCTTATTTGTGTCCCAGTAACCAGTTGGCTTACGTCTACCTCCTACATCTCAATGATTTTACTACTAAAATTTCAAATGCAGTCAGGTGTCGGTTATCCGAAAATGGACAACACGCTACAAGAAATAATATTTGTACCGGAGCACTCGATGTAGGGTATAGACATATAGGGTGTAGGCGTGGTGCGTGAACATAAGTTATGTGTTAGTTATTACATCTTGTTATTATTATGCAATGGCAGTACAACTGTGCATAAATATTGCAATACGAGTACTTTATATGTTAATTTATATATAGAATGTGTGTGTGTGTGTGTGTGAATACTGTTATAAAGAAGTGAAATATTGTTGAAACGAACCACTTTATGAAGAAGTTAAAACTAAAACAATTAATATAAAAAAACATTTTAAAGTAAATTCCTACTGAGGTTAACAAAAAAAAATTTTATTTCCTCACACTATTGTGTGGTAACCATGGCAACAGACAGGGAAAACAAATACATCACATTACCATTCATAAACAAAAAAACAAACAAAATAGCCCGCAAATTTCAAAAAAAAGGATACAAAATAGCATACAAAACTAATAACAAGTTACAATACAAAATACAACACAAGACCAACAACAAAGATAAACTACAAGCACCAGCACCAGGCGTATACAAACTGAACTGCGACGAATGTAACAAATTCTACATTGAACAAACAGGTTTTAAACAAACAATCGAGGAACACAAACAGTGTTGTGTGTGTGTGTGTGTGTGTGTGTGTGTGTGTGTGTGTATGTGTGTGTGTGTGTGTGTGTGTGTGTGTGTGTGTGTGTGTGTATGTGTTGTGTGTGTGTGTGTGTTGTGTGTGTGTGTGTGTATGTATGTGTGTTGCAACGTCCCCCCCTCTATAACCGTCCCTACTACCGCTGCTCTACGCGGTTGTTTGCTGTTTGTTGTTTAAATCCTTTCTTGCATAATACTAAAATTTTATTGTTTACAAGAAAAACTTATTTATAAACAACCAAAAATCTGCCTATCACCCTGCTGTTAAAACCGTGCTAAACTCCGTGAGTTAAGTGTACGTTTCCCGCTCGTAGGGCCAAGCCCACAACAAGCTTATTCCCGCTGACTACTATTTAAAATACGTATAAACACTCCTAAATTAGTTTATCAATTGCGTATGGTCTAAGTATAGTCATACATGTCAAATAAATAGTCAGCTGGAAAGAAACATATTTAGAATAATACACATAATAAACACAGAGTCTTACCACCTGATGATGATCTGCAGAGACAGCAAGGGAACGTGCAAAATATGATTGTGTTTAAAAATACCTATTTTAAAAGGCTCCTGTGTCCTCTTAAACACAATCTGCCAGTAGATAAATCTCTGGACTTTTACACAAAAAACCAACTAATCTTTAGACTAGCTCATGAAATTAGTAGAGAGAAACTCTTTAAAACATTAGGCTTTATCTATTACCATTTAATGAAATTTAATTAAATTTGTTTACTGATTTAATAATCATTTTTATATTAGTTGGAAAAAGCTAAACAGTTTTTATTGTTTATTTGACACAGGATAGAATGCAAATAATCTTGATTTTTATGACATATTTAACTCTATTTATTTAAATAAAAAAGAAAATTTATCCTTTTAAGTATTACACAATTATATTTACAAAATAATTCACTGAGTTACTTCTTGTTTCTTATGCTTTAAAAATTTATACTTTGCATATAGATTGATTACATTGACATAAACATAAAATTATTTTCCAAATTACACATAATAATATTTTATCTCCTATATGGAATTGGTAAATTCATATTCTATGACCTTTAATTTTTAAATTTATAATATTCGAAAATTTCTCATTTCCTTTAAATAGATGGCTTATGGCCAAAAACCTTTTGTACGTTTAATATTCATTATTTTAAATATTCTGAACACATAAATTCATTTACTTAGCATACAATTTATTAAAATTTTATAAAGAGTGAAGTCATTGTTTTAAGCTTTCAGATTTGTTTGAATTTAATAAAATTAACTAACTAAATTTGACTTGACTGGTATCGAATAAAGAAAATGACTTGCCAAAGATGTTCCTGCCGGTCCTTGGGGGCCCTCGTCTGGATTCCCTGGTCCTTGGACACCGGAAGTCGCCATCCCTGGTTCGTCGGTGGTGGTTTCCCTCTATTCGAGCGTCCTGGAGGCTGAGTCTGGAGCCTTCATCCTTTGGTGGTCCTGGATGTCGAAAGCGCTGAGGTTATGGTCCATCTGGCCTTGTGACGGTCCTACTCGCGGTCCAGCATAGCGTCCCGCGGCACCTCGTGTTAAAAATTTATTACAGACTGTCTCTAAAGGCTTAGAGACCAAGTATATATAGCGGTGAATTTAACCTACCTCACCCCGCCTGCAAAGCTTGCTATCGCTCGATTTATTCCTTGTACAGGCAAGTCGGGCAACGAATCTGTTTTAGCTTGCATGGTTTGATTATTAATTTTGGAACACTGAAAAATGTCTATTTTATTTAAACGGCTGTAACTTTTTTGTTTCTTAAGTTTTTTGAATTTTGTTTTCTCTAATGTTCATTCTAGCTTATTGTGGTTCTTTTAAAATGTCGATGAAAGTTCTACGTGGTTTGGTTCGTAATATAGCTTTTTTAGGCACTTAGAATTTTTCCGCTTCACTCCCGATGTTCAAATTTAGTTAGTTATTACAAATTTATTTTATAACATTTTTTAATTTAGGTTAACTATTCTATTTAAGGTTCTATTTAATTTTTCCCTCTTTATTACTTGTATAATTCCCTACTTGATTAATTTAAAAACAGCTTTATTTCTAAAAAACAGGAAATTACTTATTTCCCATTTGCCACGGTCTCCCAGACCGTTGCAGTGTGTGTGTGTGTGTGTGTGTGTGTGTGTGTGTGTGTGAGAGAGAGAGAGAGAGAGAGAGAGAGCGTGTGTATGCCTTTTTTTAATATTAATAATAAATTTCAAAAACTAAATTTGTTTCTTCCTTTATTAGTCAATTAATATTATTTATTATACAATATAGAATATATAGTATAATATATTAGTACTATTTATATAATAACTCGTTAATTGTTGTATTACAATAATAGGAGGTAAAGTACTCTACACACAGCTCAGTAGTGCACTCTAAATGTTTTCTAAAGCGTAAACTGTAGATTTATATTTAGTATAAAAGGATATTTTGACTATCCGAACACCCTACGGTTCTAACTAATTCGGATAATCTACTCTACTGTAAATTCAGTAGAGAAAGAATCCTTCAAAGGGTTGAAAAAACGTTTTAGCCCAATATGTGCAAAGTAAACCGACTGTGGACGAAATGAAGATAGATTGCTTAGTTCGTACGACCTAAACGAAGGTCTGTCTACGGGCCAGAAAGAGGCTTTAAATTTGAATTTTTTTATACCTACCTAGCGAGTCCACGTGTTCGTTCAAAAAGCACTCTAAATAAACTTGTAGTATCTTTATAGACGATAACATTACGTACCTAATACCCTCTTTGCGCAAAATGTCTACTGAGTGTATATACCTCTCCTCTTCTAGCCAGCTTATGTTCTTTCCCTTTTCCTCTCTTTTGTCTCCCTTGATTAGTGCTTGCCGTACTTATATTTTTCTCTTATATTATTTCAATACCATTATTCTGTCTGAAGGCAAAAACTGGAGTAATTTGCTGAAGGTTAAAATCTAAAACACAAATGTTTGTACAGTAGTGTGATGTTTGTAAGCACCGACGGGACCAGATGCAAAGGATTTATGTGGCTTATGTTTGTGTTTCATTTATTTTGGTGACATACAGGAGGTCGAATTTCTTGGACCGCTTGTTAACGAGAACTCTTCGCTACCACCACACCTCCCCCCACCTAACAATTCGTGTTTATGCCAAGTGGTGGCCTGCATAGGCCACACAGCCTTCAGCGGGAGGGGCCCAACTCTACACGCATAGTAAAAAAAGGTTTTCCATTCTATTTTGATTTTTCAAATAACAGTGTTTTCCTGTTAACTTTACTAAAATAAGCGATGACAAATTTATTTAGTTTTTATATATCTATATTGTAAACAAAATTCTTATTATGTAAAAAAACGTAAATTTAATATGTTATTGAATTAATTATTTTTTAACACAGATTCAAATAGCCGTTTTGTTGGACAGATAGCGGACGTAAAGTAATAATTTTAAACTTATCTAAACAAAATTTGAAGTTCCTATTGACTTTAACGAATCGGTGATTTTAGTGACAGCACCAGGCTTGGATCAGTGACTTTGACCTTCACCGCCCCTTGTATAGGCCTACGTAATTGAATGTATATTAAAATAAACCATAGACGAATGTCTTCCTAAAATGTAAAAATATATTTGAACCTAAAGCTAGAACTGATAATCACCATAAAACTATTCCTGTAATAAAATTGTAAACAAAAAAAAAACGTCAAGTCAAGTTTTAGAAGCAATTACCTAAAGTATCCTTTTATTTTCAAACACGAATATTAATGGAAAGCGCAATACGGTGATGCGATGCGCTCTGACCCGGAAATCAACCGTTTTCCAAATTGCGACTCGTATTTTCAGTTGTCTGAATAGACTGAATAACCACTATGTGGATTGTGAAATGTTTCAATATACATCCAAAAGTTCTGCTACAAATGTTGTATCTGTGTGTATTTTTCCTGTTCCAATGCTCTTCGATATTTGGAACAAAATATCGCGAACGTAGCACTAAATAAATGGCCAACGAATTAGCGAGTGTTGAGAGGAAGCGGAAGTGATGGGTAGAATACCCACAATCTGCCAGGCTAACAAAAATTTATGTATGTTTCAAATGAATTCCGAACCTCTCTTGTACGTTACAAATTTATCTAATATATTGTTACAATGTATTTAAATATATAATTGTAGACTAAAAGCGCCCCGTAGCAGTTTCGCCCGCACTCATTTGAAATTGTCACTTTATATGATAATTTATAACATTTTAAAATAATTAATGATTGATGATGGTTATGGATTGGCTGTTTTCTCGTAAGAAGTTACACTAATTATAGAACAGTCATAATACTTTTACTGTACATTTCATATCTAACATGTATACTTTCCACGGAATTTTGAAATTTTAGCGTTTAAAATAAACAAATACCTAACAAAGAGTTTCCTGTTCTCTCTTCATTCATAGATATTACTAGTCACTTTCTGTCCTTTTTAGAGTCCGTTTTTTTGGTTTATTTAATGAATTGATATAAAAACTGATATTCTGGCTATAAAGCTCAATAAATTGAATTGCCTGATTTACTAGTTAACAGAATTTCAGTTACGAAATTTTAACTGCAGTATTTTGTCACTAAGTAATTCTATACATGATTTTAGTAAACAAAACGTAATAAAGCAGCGGAAAAAGCTTGAAATCGTGTAATATAAGGGTTTATATAACAGCAAATACAGCCTTGAAATATGTGCGCAGTTACGGGGCGAGCGGGAAATTTTATAGGAGCTTAACTGTCGCGGTGAATTAACACAGGTTTGTTGCGAATAAACTGAAACAATAAAAGCGGTTCCGCCAAAAACTGTGACGTACAGTATATCTGTTAGTCTAAATGTATTTCATTCAGATTACGTAAAGGAATATTCCAAACAACCCGCTACATCTGTTAGTCTAAATGTATTTCATTCAGATTACGTAAAGGAATATTCCAAACAACTCGCTACATCTGGAAGTCTAAACGTATTTCATTCAGATTACGTAAAGGAATATTCCAAACAACTTGCTACATCTGTTAGTCTAAATGTATTTCATTCAGACTACGTAGAGGAATATTCCAAACAACTCGCTACATCTGTTAGTCTAAATGTATTTCATTCAGATTACGTAAAGGAATATTCCAAACAACTCGCTAAATCTGTTAGTCTAAATGTATTTCATCCAGATTACGTAAAGGAATATTCCAAACAACTCGCTACATCTGTTGGTCTAAATATATTTCATTCAGATTACGTAAAGGAATATTCCAAACAACTCGCTACATCTGTTAGTCTAAATGTATTTCATTCAGATTACGTAAAGGAATATTCCGAACAACTCGCTACATCTGTTAATCTAAATGTATTTCATTCAGATTACGTAAAGGAATATTCCAAACAACTCGCTACATCTGTTAGTCTAAATGTATTTCATTCAGATTACGTAAAGGAATATTCCGAACAACTCGCTACATCTGTTAATCTAAATGTATTTCATTCAGATTACGTAAAGGAATATTCTGAACAACTCGCTACATCTGTTAGTCTAAATGTATTTCATTCAGATTACGTAAAGGAATATTCCAAACAACTCGCTACATCTGTTAGTCTAAATGTATTTCATTCAGATTACGTAAAGGAATATTCCAAACAACTCGCTACATCTGTTAGTCTAAATGTATTTCATTCAGAATACGTAAAGGAATATTCCAAACAACTCGCTACATCTGTTAGTCTAAATGTATTTCATTCAGATTACGTAAAGGAATATTCCAAACAACTCGCTACATCTGTTAGTCTAAATGTATTTCATTCAGATTACGTAAAGGAATATTCCAAACAACCCGCTACATCTGTTAGTCTAAATGTATTTCATTCAGATTACGTAAAGGAATATTCCAAACAACTCGCTACATCTGTTAGTCTAAATGTATTTCATTCAGATTACGTAAAGGAATATTCCAAACAACTCGCTACATCTGTTAGTCTAAATGTATTTCATTCAGATTACGTAAAGGAATATTCCGAACAACTCGCTACATCTGTTAATCTAAATGTATTTCATTCAGATTACGTAAAGGAATATTCTGAACAACTCGCTACATCTGTTAGTCTAAATGTATTTCATTCAGATTACGTAAAGGAATATTCCAAACAACTCGCTACATCTGTTAGTCTAAATGTATTTCATTCAGATTACGTAAAGGAATATTCCAAACAACTCGCTACATCTGTTAGTCTAAATGTATTTCATTCAGATTACGTAAAGGAATATTCCGAACAACTCGCTACATCTGTTAGTCTAAATGTATTTCATTCAGATTACGTAAAGGAATATTCCGAACAACTCGCTACATCTGTTAATCTAAATGTATTTCATTCAGATTACGTAAAGGAATATTCCAAACAACTCGCTACATCTGGAAGTTTAAACGAGACTATAGTCCTTAGTATTTGCGAAGTTAACGGAAGTTGATAATTACGTGATAATCTGTAATTATATGTACTGGAGGTGTCTTCGATAGGTTGTTTTCACCTATGTTCCGACCGACTATTTCTTATTTCTAGTGTGTTCTTGTTTAATGGTAGACAGAAGAACCAGTAATAATATACTAATAAAAAGAAAATTATGTAAATTCCGACTGAGGTTAACAGGGAAAAGTTTTATTTTAGTTACCCTAGACTAGTATTTACGATATTGTGTGGTAACCATGGTAACATTTTAAGGTTGTACAATGAAGGTCTCGATGATAACCAAATGGGGGTGGGGGATTCACATAAATCTTTGAGAAATCTAGGTATTAGAACGTTGGCTTAGTGACAAGACGCGCTTGACACCGAAGATGAAGATTCTCAGTTCGAATCCGGCTGTACTTCACAAATTTTAATTTAATTAGTGAATAAATATGTGAAAAACTGCAATTACATCAATTGTCATCCACTTTAGGTTAACAAATATATTTGAACTTGATTGAATGAATAAAAATATATGTTAATAACGATTGAAAATTTGTACAAGATATATATCAGGAGAGTATGAGCTAATAAAAGGAATTTAAAAGAGGCGCAGTTTGTTGCATATTTGCTGTGGAGTTGCTAGAAGATGAGGAAAGAAAAAGGTAAAACTCTACACAATCTTGGTCCAAAGAATGGTACCGCAAAGACACTTTTCCTCAGTGAATACGATTTTAATATTAGTGGTTCACCAGAAAACACAAGCTTCTCGAAGTACCAGAGAAGTTATCAGAAATTAATAATTACGTAGAATATGTACTGCGTAGAGCTGAAGGTGTGTAGGATAAGTTCAGTTTTCGTATGTACTTGAGCGTTACAGCTGGATATTGTAAGAAAATCTGTCTTTAAATAGTGAAATATTCTACATTGAAAGGCTCTTGGGAACTTGAATCAGTTTAGAATTACGTTATATTATTTTTGTTGGGCAACGTTTGTATTATATTGGCATACATGTAAACTAAAACACTTTAACAGACTGTAACAAGTTACTAGGTTATGACGTATTACAAACTTGTCAGGTATTTGCACATATTTTGTCATATGTTTGCATCAGCCCTACCTTTTAAAATTAGCTAGTGCACACTTCCTTGATATATATCTTTTATAATCAAATTTTCAAGGGTTAATAAAATACGTTTTTATTCATTCAATCAAGATCAAATACACTTTCTTTAACCTATAGTGGATGACAATAGATACTGATAAAGTTTTTTCAAATATTTATTCTATGAATAAATTATTTAAAAAAATGGGATGGGTCTATCCGGATTTGAACTGAGAATCTACATGTTTGAAGTCTTGCGCGCTTTTACACTGCACCAAGTCTCAATAGATAGAAAAGTGTTTCTCAAAGATTTGTATATGAATTTTACCGCCCATCTGATTGTCGTTGAAACCTCCCTCTAGGGTTAAAATGAATGAATAGAATAAAATAAAGAAACAAACTGGAAATAAACAAACTTTGATTTATTGTTTTTGGGGACTTCATTAGGAATTTATTTGGAAAAGTGTTTTTTATATACTTGTTTAAAGTTTATTTTAAATCGCATTTCGTTGTACTTTTACAACACTTGTTAACCAAGTAGCTCCAGCCTTGTACAACTTTGTAAAACCATTTTAGTATTATCTATTACACATAACCCATCGATTAATTGCATTAACCCTTTATTAACCAGTGCAAAATAATGAGTAAAATCATTTCACAGAGTCGCACTTTAAATTGTTCAGTTTTAGCGGAAATATCCAAACTGCAAATTATAAAACAAAAATCACGGGTCCCAGCAAGTGGGATGGTTCCATTGGCAGCAGGAATTTGATTAGTCCTGCCTTTGACGTTTAGTTAAATGAAACTGTTCGAGCATGGCGTTAAATTCTTTCCAGTTTATTTCAATAAACACCATCTAAAGGAAAACGTCTTTGGTAGTTTAATTTAAAACCGATTGATGGCGTTCATTCTTTACCGTAGATTTAAATTACGTAATAATACGCCTTTTATAAACATTCTCAGTACATTTACGTTTTACTCTTCTCCAGTTAATGTTTATAGTGTAGGTTCACTAGCATTGTTAGTTGGCGGTGTCTTTATTCAGGGTTTATAAATCTCTATTAATGTATATGTTTTAATTGTTAGATGACTTTTAACGCTTTTGCCCTTAGTGTTTAATAAATGCTAGGTTTTACAATGACAGTTTGAAAATGTTGGTTTTGAAAATAAAATGATAAGTACTTCTTAAAAGATTTTTTGCAACGTGCACCTATTTTAAGGTTAGGTTATGCTAGATAACATATGCCGAATGTCTGAGGTAAAACCTAAGATATACCGATTGTAGTATGGTGAAGCTCAAAATGAACTATGGTCAGAGAGGAGCGCAAAAGTTTTCTATTAAAGGGCAAATGTTAAGGTTACTGATATTCCGTTCCCACGTGTTCGATTTTAGTGAAAACAATTATACCGGGAGACGCAGCACGTCATCAGAGATACGAAAAAATTATAAAAACTCCCGCTAAGGCCCTAAAAATTAAAAACTGTGTAAAATAGGAATCCACCCTTCACCAACACACGTAAAGCGTTACTAATTTAAGGTGTTGGCTTTATTTTTTACAGGTAATAACTCACACACAGTGCCTAGAAATGTAATTAAATTTGATGTTCAATCCCAAAAATTAAAAAAAAAATTAACTTTAACAAAGGACTGTTAGCACCACGGCACCACGTTTCAGCTTTCACACAAATATTATAGAATTATAAAACTGACACACACCTTACTTTGTCCCGATAATAAGTCGCAGAATTACTCAAAAGAACGAACACTTACAGACCTATTCCACGCGCAAAACAGATACTATTACATTAAACATTTACAAAACTTTTATTTATATCGCCAAAAAGCGATAAAACTCACGTCGCTCAAAGCGGGTTGAATTGATGTGTTAAAGTTTGTATTTTGTGGGAGTCCTGAGCAAGTTACGTTTCAAGAGATTTTGCGAGTTACTAGATAAAAAAAAAAAAATAATAAAGCCAAAACGTTGTATTAGTAACGTTGTAGGTGTGCCGTAGTGCCGAAGGGAGGAGGGACACCTATATTTTCCAAATGTTTAATTTTTGGGGTGTGAACGAGAGTTTTTATAATTTTTTCGTGTTCCCAATGACTCTCTAGCATTGGTGTCTCCAGGGAAACTAACGGCAAGCAGTACTGTGATGGAAGGAAATAATGGAGAACTGTTGTGACAATATTAACGACTGCGCTTTATCGAAACGTTTTCAAATGTATTTGTTTCGACTCAACTTCCTTAACAGCGGTTGCTGATGGAAAACTATCGTACGGAATAATTAACTGACTGGAAATTAAAACGGACAGACACTATTTCGTCAGCAATGTTTATTGGTTCTAATTAATTACTTCAGAAATTCCCTTGCGTCAACTGTGCTAGTAGACTAACAAATGAACAATCGAAAGAAGTTGTACAAAGTAAAAACCATCCACCTAATGAAATTTGAAATTCGAGTTTTAATGGAAATGTTGAGTGAAATAATTTGCGATGTGGAAAATAAATAAAGATCATTATTTTACTCGAATGAAATCATTGAAGTAATTTTATATAATACTATCTGATCCGGCGAACCTCGTACCGTCTAAAAGTCAATAGCTAAACCTAATTTAGTACTTGTTAAAATAATAATAACTTTACAGAAATGGCTTTGAAATGTGTTGGTAAATAATTTAAATTTTTTGGTTGTTGCTTAGCAGCCAACATTTGGAATGAAGCATTTTAAGATAAAATAAGATACAAAATCGTATTTTATGCTATTTTGTCACTTAATAAATATGTGTTAAGAAATTGTTATGTCGTCGGATGCTGTTTTGCTAAAATCCTGGAGCAGTTTTATAGGTTATTATTTTTCTGCGGAGAGTAATTGGATTGGGGGGGGGGGGGGTGAAATGTGCCCCCTGGGCCCCTGTCTACGACCCTGAGACTTACCATGCCAGAACCATTCCAGGAATGTACTGTACAATTTACCAAAGTTTCATGGCGATCGGATCATATATATATATATATATATATATATATATATATATATATATATATATATATATCAAACATTCATTTATATATATCGTGATATTTCATGTTGTCCATTATTTTTCCGTTGCACTGACTTTATGAAGTTATTATTACTACTTGTAAATAATTTTTTCCACCACTAAGTGCAATAATTTTACCTTGTCGGTCACTGCCGTCAAATAATACACCTTTCGGTCACTTGACCATTGTCGAATCACTGCTTAATTTTCTCTATTTTTCTGATGTAGATGTTCTGTCCGTGATGTTGGTATTTGTTGACGTCACACACATTTCCTCTTGATTCGGGTGTATAATGTTTTTGAATAGTATGTCGTCTGGATATGTTGTCTGTAAGTTCAATAAATTGTTGTGTATGTTTTATAAATGTGGTATTTTTCTAGTGAGTTTAGTTCTATTGGGTTATTATTTATTTCAAGTATGGTTAGGTTATTTTCGTAATTTGTTATTTCATGTTTATGTGATATTAGGTGTGCTGCAACATTTGATATTTTTGTATTTTTATTTTTGAATGCTCTGTAATGTTATTTACTATTTTAAATGATCTGGTTGTTTTCCCTATGTAAAATGCGTTGCAGTCGTTACATGTAATTTTGTAAATTCCTGATAGGTTATGTTTTTCTGTATTTGTTTTGTGGTTTGTGTTATTAAGATATTTTATTATTTTTTTGTTTTGTTTGTATGTTGGAGTGTAGTATTCTTTGTTGTATATATTTGTTATTTTTCTATTTTGTTATTGGTGTATTTATATTTTAGGTAGATTTTATTATTTTTATTATTTTTGTGCTCAGGTTGTAGTGTTCTTTTGAGGTTTGGTTTTTTTATAAAAAAACATATACAATAAATTTTACAAAAAACCTAACTAAATATTTAAGGTGGGTAAATCTTACGTTTTACAATAAATCATAGAACCTTCCAACATGAGTTGTTATTGTAAGGACTTTGTAAATATCAGCTGATATTAGTTAAAATCATCTGACAGGACGCAGGACGCACACTCACACAGCTTTTGTAGGACATTAGGAGCGACTGTATTCCTTCAGATGCTCCACTTTAATAGCCATTTTATAGACTTCCTTTAATTGTGATTGTATCTCCAATATTTTAGCATGCATCGATATTTCGAAAACGATACCAAACCATGTATAATTTATCAAGCTGTTCATGACGGAATAAAAACAATTAGAAATGCGTGAACGGGTTTGCAATTACAATTTAATGTAATTACATTAATTGATGAAAACGATCGTTTGTTTGGAAGCAATTTATTTGTAATTGTTTAGGATATATATTTAATTATTATTTTCAGTTAAAATGACAAATTAAAGACATTAATGAAAAAGTATCCTAAGTGACTGATGGAGCGAAAACAAGGCCGGTCACAATCTCTGGCCTTATGAATGCGTGGAAGGAGATATAACCTCAATCAAAGTTGGTGTACGAGCACTTTGTCCCAGAGATATTTCGTCTCCCATAGTAAGTACAAACGTATAGTCCTGTGTCTGCAGTTGGCTACGTAGGTAGGGTTCGATAAAGTCAATAGAATATATGTAGGCGATCACTTCATACCACGAAAAGAGAAGGGTTGTAGAATGGTTATATAATGAGTAATTTATCCGACCGTTCCTCCCTTCACGTTTAGGATCTTTTACCTTTTTAGATTTTAGCTTTGTTTTATTGAAATGATAGCAAAACGCGCGGTGAATAAAACTTGAGATTAAATCATCGCTTTCGCGTCACGCTATTTCCGAAGCCAATATCTTACAGCATATACTTCCGTCAGGTTACTCAATTAATCACCTCAAAGTGAAGTGAATGATAACATGTGATTTCATGCAACAGCTGATTCTGTGTTATAGGTTATGTTGTAGAACCCCAGTTTTACACGTATATTATTATTAAATAGTTTTTATCAGTTAGTAAATTTAAAAATTTAAATGTTGATAAATCTCAATAGAAATAATTCATTATGACGACAACAATGAGTTATGTATTTTTATTCCAATTAGACCTGTGTTATATTTTCTATAGAACAGATTTTAATTGAATTGGTTAAAAAAAATTGTATACAGAACATATTTAACACACATTATTTTATTAATAATTAAAATATATATGAGTCTTTATTAAATAAATACCTTAAATACAGATGTAAAAATCGAGTGAAAATTTTGATTTCTTCTATCACCTTACACTCTTCTGATATAATTCTTGTACAAATTTTTAATCGTTAATAAAAATACGTTTCTATTTATCCAATCAAGTTCAAATACATTTTAACCTATAGTGGAAGACAATTAAACTTAATATAGTTTTTCAAATATTTATGAAACAACTAAATTATAAAAAAAGGGCAGTTCAGGTTTGAGTATCTTCATGTTCGAAGTCTAGCGCTTTGGCAATGTGCCAACTTTCCCACATCTGGATATCTACTTCTCAAAAATGTATAAGGATTTTTCTTTTGTCCCCATATTTTTGTTGTCGAAACCTTCATTGTACAACCTTAAATTGTTGCCATACTTGCTACAGAATATAATAAATAACGCTCTAGGATTGAAAATGTATGAAAAAAATAAAATAAACAAACTGTATTACTGGTACAGAACAAACTTACTTTACAAACGGGCAATGCGAAAAGAAACTAGAAACACAATGCAAGTGACGAAATGAAGTGTATAATTAGTAACAAACAAAAATAATATTTCAACACTATACAAATGGAAAATTCCAAGAAAATTAGCTTTCTATTTGGCTATTCAATATTGTTATTTTGGCATGTATATATAGGGCCTACTACATATTGGTATTAATTCTCATTATAAAATGATAATAAAATATAATATTTTTTTTTTGTTTAAGTAGAATAAAAATGTTATATTTATAAATTTTGAAATTTAAAGTCGATTTTCGTTTAAACATTTGCTAAATTATTAGCTCTATTTTGTTATTTCTTCTGTCGGGTCTGCCCCGAGTCTCAGAACCAAATTTTAAAAGAATTTGTATGTCATAAATATATATAAAATACAAAAGAGTATGAGATTTAAATTTTAGGTAGTGTGTTACTCGCATGAAAAATTTGATTTTCTAATTGCAATAAGTACTTCTGTGGATATTAAACAAATATATGTTTCTATCTATCAATGTCCTTTCAGAAGTTAGTTGGAATAAGTTTAATATTATAAAAACATTTAGTACAATGTTTGGTTACAAAACTAAAGAGAGTGGTTGTGGGTTAGGTGCAAAGCAGGTGAAAATAAAAATGTGGTGATTTTAATCCCAAAGAAAATAAACTTCTTGTAGGACAGGTTACGTTAGGTTTCGATTAATAGGGTTTGTTTGAGTTAGGTTATGGTTAACGTATTATGAGTGAAGGTAAGCAAGTTGTTTTATATGCGGAATTTCCAACATTCTTCCATTGTGTGAGACAAAGTGTCCCCCTCGAAATATTTAGAAGTTATTGTCAAATACGATCCGGGATGCAACTCCCAAAAGCTTGATGATATGTTAGTTTTTATTATGAAAGTGTTTGGTACGAAAATTGTAATCGTTTTCCAAAATTTAAAATATTCCTTACCCGTATATATTATGAAATAGAGCGAATATTTAAAGTTATGGTAACGGTGAGGTCGTAACGAGGAAATAACGGTTCAGTCATATTAGATATAATGTAGTTTACTTAAAAGTATAAAGGTCAGCTGAGTGGTAGAATGAGTGAGCACGGGTTATCAATTTGTCAGAATGCTACCAGCCTTAGTCCCGAACAAATCCCTCACTGAGAATTATGAAATCTTGCTTCAATCCTGTTTCATGTTACGAGAAAATTAATTTTTTCAATAGCGGTTGTAATAGAAACCATCTGCCATGATAAAAGCGTTGACGAATCAACAAGCATTCTTTGAAGAGCCTACCAGTGTGTTTAATTAAAGTTGACTTGATACATTTCTTGACTATGGACTAATTTACACTAAATAAACAAAGACCTACTAACCAAAATATAAAATCTTTCATTTTACTAAATTTACTTCATGTACATTTCGATTACATGGTAATCATCTTCTGAAGTACTAATTAAAAAATCAGAAAATGTTTTTATATTGTGGTTAGTGGATTTCTATTTATTTAGTGAGGGATGACTTGTTTAACAGATCTAAACCCTGGATATCCAATATTGGAGTAGCTTTACGGCATTCAAATATTGTCAACCTAAATTATATTCCTGGGTTTTTTACATAAGAATTGGCGAAACGTTCAGGTTTGAACTTAGTAATACTACAATTTACTGAACTTAGAAATAAAATAAGGCTATTTAAAGCTTACTGACTCTTTTAAAAGCTAAAACTCAAGAAATAACGAGATAAAATACTTTTCAAGAACACATAAGTACAAATCAACAAAATACCCCATGCACAGGGGAGTAAGTGGTTTAAAACCAGGAACAAGTAGAAGCACATTGTTCAAATGTACAAAATATTTTGAGTTTTATTACTGCACAATAGACAAAACATCAATGCAAAACTCCAACAAAAATTTTACAAATTTGAAGTATATATTTATCTTATTAACATTTTTAGACTCTAAAATCAACACTTTATATTTTTCATATTTAAATTATATTTCTTCATTGATATTTTTATAAAGAATGAATAAGAGATATTACACATTTATAAAATTAAATATTCTATACATATCATTACCTTTGGTAATCGTGTTTTTGATTTCAATACAATAACGTAAGCATGGTTTTGTCAAGCGGGAGATTCGTTTGAAGGTTTGCACAGACGTTATATAAAGTGTTAAAGCCAGGGACGTTTTTATATCCTTTAAGAGATACTTTTCGTGTAGATAATCGGAAAAGATTTTAATGAATGGATCCGCCACTATCGCGTGACGAGCTAATATAAAAGATTTTCTTGTCGAAAAAATCATCTATAACAATGGATTCCATGAGAGGCTGCAAACATGTTGAGTGGGAGAGTATAATAGCACAATACTGTAGTCTTCTGCCTAATATAAACCGGGTAGTGTGGAAAAGTAGCAAGTGTTTGTACCTGATAGGGTTTTGTAACCATTATAAGAAAACCAAGAACCTGAAATTTTCTTATCAAATAGTTGTACGGAAAGAAATCCTTCTGTGAGCCCGGGAATTAATTTGCAAGCCCAAGGCAAAATGTAGAAAATTAATTGTAATTTTACGCCTTTCCAACCACCAATTGACAAAAAAAGCGAATTCAATTTTGTTGCCAATTTAAATACATTTCAAATCAACCATTGAAGAAATTCAAGTATTTGTACACTAGAGTGGTGTTTACTTAGGAAATGAAGTTGAAAGCTTGTAAGAAATAACAATGTTTGAAAGTAACGTTAAAATGTTCATTTGTATAAATTACAATCTTAGAAGGAAATATTGAGTTCACGAGACTTCCTTGAAAGCTCGTTAAAGTTTCCTCCCCTATTGGGCGATTCTCAGGCCTGTCAAATTATGCTTTATTTACCGTTTTCTCAAATATCCGGTAATGACCAACATATTGACTAACAGGTGTATTTAATAACAGGTCTTAGCTTTATGTCAAGTATCTTTATAGGAAAACACATTGACTTATATCGTTTGAACCTCTTTAGGAGGATTTGAAGCTATGAATTTTGTACAAAAAATGCCCAATCTAATGTACCCGCAATAGGGGAACAATATATAGAGAAAATAGGCGTTTATATTACTTTTGTGGAGGGGTTGCCTCCCTTTATGTGGAATTTCCACTTTGTCCTAACAATGCATAGATTCCGCTACGTAGTCCAACAATTTTGAAAGGGTCAAGGCTTGCATCGTCCCTGGCCCCGTCACATACATTGCATGCTTAAGCAGATGTGCTGGTGGTGAGGACTTTAAAAGGATTTGGCGCCTTTCCAGGACGCAGGCCCGGGCAGAGGAAAACAACCGGCATTAGGAGCTTTGTTTCCCTTAAGCTTTATTTCGCTCTGAAAATCGTTGAATAAATTCAAAACATCAAGCAAACAGAAAACCTTGTGTAACGGGCGTGGATGGTTGAAAGCTTCTGTTAGATTTCGGGTAATAAATTTTAATTACGGCAATAAATAACGCGAACATTATTATGCTTACACGTATTTCTCAGTAAAGTTTCATTTATTCACGAAAGTAAACAACACGAATTTTATACAAAACATTTAGAATATTCTAGCTCGTCATAAAATAGTCCGTGAAAAACAATGTTATAAAATGTATAGATTTAAAAATTTAAACAAACAACCCTAACGGGATTCAATCTAGACATTAACAAAGTGGCACTAAATTCTCTTCTCCAATCCCAAAGTGTATTTTAGACACTCAAATCTTTATAGAATTACAGTTATTTCCTTTAAGAACGTTGCAACCATTAGAACATGTTTTGAGCAAGATGTCCTTCAATGCGTTACGGTTTACATCAAAGGCACTGAAACAAGAAGAAGCAATAGGCATTAGGGTTTCTTAGAGTATCGAGAAAAACTAATTCTAAATAATATCAGGGTAAACACTATTGTTCTGGAAATAGTATCTAATGTGTGTTTTCAGTACGGAACATATCAGTACAGGTGGCGACACTATAGTCCAGGGCTGTCCAACTGGCCCTCTCAATTACATTGCATAGAAAGTGTGCGATTGGCCAGAGTCGAAGTATTTCCTTGTTTTCTGTTAAAATACAAATATTTTCGAATTCAAGTGTCTACAAATTTAAAAATGTTACAATTCAATGTGACACGTAGGAGACACTTCTTTATTTAACATTTTTAATATGATATGCTTTAATGCCCTGCTTTATTCATTTGTAATTAATACATTTACGAGTGTTCATTAAAACGCATTTATTTAATTACTAATTGCTATATTAACAAAAAGTAAAATGCATTGTTTATATAAGCACTCGTATAAAATATGGTTTGACTATCAAGTAATATAAACACAAATCTGTTTAGGTCAATTGTTACTCAAGTGAACAACGAACAACTCTATTTTAGTTACTATTATACTATTGTTGAATAATTCTAATTATTATAAATAAAGTAGCATTACTTATACTTTAAAACAGTCGTTATTCCACATAAAGTAATTTCTTTTATGAAATGATATATTCTCACTTATTTTAAGTTAAGTGTTATGAAATAACAATATTACATATCTTGCTCCTTTTGTCAAACGTTTTGTTCCCATATAAAACTAAGTCATTATTAAATTTAATTAATGAAATATTATTTGCAAAATTGTATTACCATCACCAAGTGTCATCCACTACAAGTTTAAACAAATGTATTTTAACTTGACTGGATGAATAAGAAGTATTTATCAATGATTGGAAATTTGAATTATATATATATATATATATATATATATATATATATATATAAAGAGAGAGAAGGAAGTGATATGAAGTAATAGAATATATAGTAATAGTGATATATGAAGTAATAGAAGGAATTGAAAAATGTGCTTGATAACAGATATAATATTTATTTTAAATTTCCAACGTTATGGAAAC
Organism: Prosapia bicincta; assembly: GCA_036971475.1. Taxonomy (NCBI): domain Eukaryota; kingdom Metazoa; phylum Arthropoda; class Insecta; order Hemiptera; family Cercopidae; genus Prosapia; species Prosapia bicincta. The sequence goes on along the minus strand of JBAIZL010000002.1, from coordinate 77,419,458 downwards.
TAGGTCGTTGCCCTTAAGAAGCCCGTATGCTAAAAAAAAAACAAATTCCTCACATTTCACAGAAAATGTATAATCTGAGAAGATTAAATATCAAACATAATACAGCTCATTAAAAGAGTCTCTAAATATAGCGCTAGTGGTCAAAGAATAGTTGCCGAAGCAGTAGTTCAAAGGACGTTTTTGTTGAAGTATGGGACGTTTGATATTTTACCCCCTCACATTACACACTGACTGTGAAATATAAAGACTTTTTTATATCGCATCAGGCTTGATAAGGGCAACGCACTAATTGTCGGAAGGATTCCAAGTAAATAATGTTAACTCCATTGTAAACCATATTTGTTTTAATACCAGGAGTACGTCTTCTAGCATTCAAGTTTCTAAATCCCCGCCATATGTTGATATCCTAGATGTTGCTAAAAAAAATTTGCTGCCCCCAACCCTTATACAGCTCTTCTATACCTAGTCTGCATATAGAGAGGAACAGAGTTATACGGAAGTGACCGGGGCACAATGACCGGCAACCGCAGTGAAATTGTTAAAACAAAGAATGTTTTTTATCCGTAGTGTAAAACGATATCAGGAATGTGTTTTTTTTACGTTTCAAACGCTGAATAATGATGACTCGCGTTAGAAGTATAGCGATAGTTAGGTAGTAATAGATAAACGGATGGGGGTTAGTTGTAATTCCTCGTGATGTGGAGATTGGAAGGGAATAATGATGACTCGCGTTAGAAGTATAGCGATAGTTAGGTAGTAATAGATAAACGGATGGGGGTTGGTTGTAATTCCTCGTGATGTGAAATTTGGAAAGGAATAATGACCCACTTCTGCAGGTTCGTAAGCCTGACTTAACGTTACCCCCTATAAGGGTAGTATAGAGGTTTGTAACGTTCCATTCCGATGGGAAAAGCTATTGAAATTACAGTGGAACTCAAATTATCCGAACTTTTAGGTTTTCGGAGATAAAAATTAGGTATCGTGATCATATCGGTGTTCAGGATGGCTTCAAAAAGAAAACGATTTTTTAAATCTTTTCCAGGTAAACCAAATATAGACCAATCGGATAAGGGGGATACGGGGATGCAGTTGGTTGAGATTCGGTCTCGGATAATCAATGATTTCAGATATTAAAAAAAGATTTAGTTTTTTTGTAAATCTGGATTTATGTTCTTCAAGGAAATCAATTGAGGCAGCAAAAAACAAAGAATTAAATGAAGTTTTATGCAACAACGTTTAATGGGAAACCCAATTAAAACCTTTTTTAAGAGAAAATTTGTGTTCAGAAGCTAGAATTAAAAATAAAGCTATAAAAAATACAGAAATTCCTCCCGTTTACAAGTTGCGTATGGTAAATTAAATATAATTCCTTTTTTATAAAAATTACAATTATCTGAATGTTTGTCTATCCGAATGGGCCATGTTCGAATTGCTTCGGCCAATTGTATATGTGAAGTTAGACAAAGCTGTGTATATGTGAATGTAACGGAAGGATCCCTTGTTATGTGGAATAGAGGAAATCATGAAATGTTGTAGACCATTGCCAGTAGAATTATAGAGGTGTATGTACCAGCGACTCGGTTAAACTTGTAATGGAATAAATACGTATGTGATTAATACGCTATGCGAAATGAGAAAATATAAACAAATCTAAAGTAACTGATTGGTTTAAAAACAACGCAAAGAAATATGATTAGGGATTGGGAAAATGGCAAGAGTCAAGTTTAAATTAGACAAGTAAGTAGGAGGTTGCTTGCGAAGACAGCTTAGAGAACGTTGCCAGTTCTCCAATTTACCGACGACATTCGCGGCAAACTCTCACGGGAAATACGCTAAAACTGACGACTTGGTGACGTGTGCTATGGGCAAATGTCTTCATACGGTCACATGCTTAAGTCACTGTTACATACGGTTGTCAAGGAAACCTGTGATTGGAAAAAGGCATGACTAGGCCAAAAAGCACTTGAAATATTTGCAAAATACTTTTCTGCTTTTAATTATTCTTGGGAAGATGAAATTTAGAAATATATATGACAATTATGTGAGATAATATATATTGGGTATGAGAAAGAAATTTTTGTTTCAGGAAAACCGTAATCAGTTTAGAAGAAGTGTATGTTCAGATTATTAGTGAGAAATGGACCATTGTGATGAGGATTTTGTACAAAGTGTATCATTGAATAATGGCTCACCAAAACGTCCAAAAAAATACCCCATTATATCTTTGTTACCTTAATAAGGGTGTAATTTGTACAGCTTTGTTAAATAATTATTATTTAATTATATATTTTTTTATGGTGTAGATATTTTGTTTATTTTAGTAAACAAATTTAGTTAAAAAGTAAACTTTCAAAAGAGGTGAATTACGTAGAAGCAAAGCATGAAATAAAAATAACCTCTCTGAGAAAATAGCTCACAAAAGTTTTGTGTACTTTTAAATAATGTTCTGTTGCCTGTTGGCGAAGGTCAAAATGTGGAACTCTATACAAGAGAAACATATTGGATACAACGTTGTTTAAGCAGAGGGAGATGCTCTAAAAAAAGATAACGAGAATGGTTTGGAGCACAATATGTTAAATGATTTAAGATAAGAGATACAAAAGAAAGTGTGAAGAAAGAAATTAAGTAGAGAATTATAGGCATCGATTTTGAGTGATAAACTATGGAATTAGGAATAAGGCAAACAAAATAAACATTCTTAAAAAAACTTATTGAATAATAAATAAAAATTATGGTGAATTTTACGAAACTTTATACACAAGTCCAATTATAAGAAAATAATTCAATTGTTAAAATGTTTAAGGCATTATCATGAGAAACTCAAAAAAACTAAATCTCTTCAATTCTTTAAAAGGAAATATTCAACGTGAATTCGAATACTTTATTATGAATTACGAAGAAACCAGGCAAGCATGGTTAAGGTAAATCAAATTCTGCGGGGACGCTCATTAGCAGTAAACATTTTGTAAACAAACCTGAAGTAAACATAATGAAGCTAAGGCCCCAATTCATATTTGTTTTTTTCATGGAATGATTTGTAGCTTGGAACATAAATAAAGAACTCTATATTGTCGGTTAAAGTATTTCGAATAAAACTTGTTTTTATTTGATCTTTTTTTGCTATAATGTTTTCAAACATTGCAGAGATCTTAAAACTTACAGAAAATAACGTATAATTGAATTTACAGAAAAGCTATATTTTAGTAGTTAAATTTTGTGATTAAAGTTATACCTTATCATTATCATTAAGTCATTTAGTTTTTATATTCTGTCATTAAACGTACATTATGTCATTAAAATAATGTTTTCTCATTAAAGTTATATTTTGTCATTAGTATTATATTCTGTCATTCAAGTTATACTCCGTAGTTAAAGTTACATAACGTTACTCTGTCATTAAATGTATACTCTGTCTTTATCTTATATTCTGATAGGTAAAACCTGCCATTAAAGTAAATTTTGGGTGTATACTCTGTCAATAAAGTTACGTTCTGTTATTAAAGTTCTATTCTGTTAATAAAGTTACGTTCTGTGATCAGAATTACGTTTAGTAATTAAAGTTATATTCCTACTTTAAAGTTATATACTGTCATTAACGTTACTCTGTCTGTAAAGGTATGCTCTGTCGTTAATGGTATATTTTGATAGGTAGATTCTGCCACTAAAGTAAATTTGGTGAGAATATTCTGTCAATAAAGTTACGTTCTGTTATTAAAGTTAAAATCTGTTAATAAAGTTACGTTCTGTGATCAGAGTTACGTTCAGTCATTAAAGGTATACTCTGTCGTTAATGTTATATTCTGATAGGTAGTTTCTGCATTAAAGTAACTTTTTAGAGTATATTCTGTCAATTAAGTTACTTTTTGTTATTAAAGTTCTATTCTGTTAATAAAGGTACGTTCTGTGATCAGAGTTACGTTCAGTCATTAAAGGTATACTCCAACGTTAAAGTTACATACTGTCATTAACGTTACTCTGTCTTTAAATGTATACTCTGTCGTTATTGTTATATTCTAATAGATAGATTTTGCCATTAAAGTAAATTTTGAGAGAATATTCTGTCAATAAAGTTACGTTATGTTATTAAAGTTCTATTCTGTTAATAAAGTTACGTTCTGTGATCAGAGTTACGTTCAGTCATTAAAGGTATACTCCAACGTTAAAGTTACATACTGTCATTAACGTTACACTGTCTGTAAAGGTATACTCTGTCGTTAATGTTCAATTCTGATAGGTAGATTCTGTCATTAAAGTAAATTTTGAGAGAATATTCTGTCAATAAAGTTACGTTATGTTATTAAAGTTCTATTCTGTTAATAAAGTTACGTTCTGTTATCAGAGTTACGTTCAGTCATTAAAGGTATACTCCAACGTTAAAATTACAAACTATCATTAACATTACTCTGTTTCTAAAGGTAACTCCGTCGTTAATGTTATATTCTGATAGGTAGATTCTGTCATTAAAGTAAATTTTGAGAGTATATTTTTTCAATAAAATTACGTTCTGTTATTAAAGTTATATTCGGTTAATAAAGTTACGTTCTGTTATCAGAGTTACGTTCAGTCATTAAAGGTATACTCCAACGTTAAAATTACAAACTATCATTAACATTACTCTGTTTCTAGAGGTAAACTCCGTCGTTAATGTTATATTATGATAGGTAGATTCTGTCATTAAAGTAAATTTTGAGAGTATATTCTGTAAATTGAGTTAGGTGTTGTTATTAAAGTTATACTCTGCTAATAAAGTTAAGTTCTGTGGCCAGAGTTCAGTCTTTAAAGTTATATTCCACCGTTAAAGTTACATTTTTTCATTAAAGTTCCATTCTGTAATTAAAGTAAAATCCGTCATTCAAGTTACATTCTGATTTTTACATTGTGAGGCCCACCTTACATTTTGATTGCTACATTCTGTCATTCAAGTTTTCAGATAATAAAATTGTCTATAACAAAGCCACCATCTTCAGTGGTAGTAGCTAAGCGCAGCTTACGAAAAATCTACTGGAGCTCAATACGATATTTATAAATTTACTCGGTCAGCCAATAATTAGTTTAATAATGCGATATATTTTATAACCTATCTGCGAGTTGGTGTTTATTAATAATAGTTTGTTTACAAAAAATTGTAATTTAAAAAAAAAACAGCGAGTTTTTGTGTAAGAAATATTATTTCTTATAATAATTACCGAAACCTAGAAATACAATAAATAAATAAAACTAAATCATAAATAAAGTATGATACACTTATGTATCAGCTTATGTTTTAATTACGTTTAATTCCTGTACTTCTTACCTTTTGTGTACTTCGTACATCGCTTCAGTCCATAGAAATACAATCAGTCTCGCTGACAGTTGTCACGCAACAATCTGAAATAAAAACATCATTTAAAACAAAGTCTGCACTGAGTCTAATATTGTACAACAAAACCAACAGACTTTAATGGGTGGTAGCTATTTAATGCATTGACCGAGCAAAGTGACTATATTGAATACAGAGATTTGAATGCATTACCGTGAATATATCACTTAGTTTCTGAGGTGGATAATGTTAATACTAATATATTAGTTTCCCTCTGAAGGGAATATTCCGCGTAAATCCACTTCCCCTCGTCCGCTCTGCCTCAACTTACGATCCAATTAACTTAATGCCACCTATCTACTCAAGTCTTCTCCCAGCGCGACGTTCTTAAACAATGCTTTAGGTAGTTTATGTTCCCCTAAATGACAACTTGCAATGTTCTCACCATTTATTGTTACGGGTTTTCTCCTTTTATTTATTTTTTTCCATTTGAAACCTCCATTTTATCCCTTTTCATTGCATACTTTCTATTAGTCGCAGTACAGTGCATAAGAAACGATATTAGCGTCTCTCTGTTATCCAGTCGACAACAATACGAGAGAGACTCTCATTTAACAACGTTTTCACAGTAACAGACTTATTTCATCAACTGTCCTGACAAACAGATCCTGATGACGTCAGTGCGTTTGTCATTGATGACACGCCCCTATGAAACGTGTCTGACAAGTTTGTTACAGTGTAACACAATCGCAGGAAATGAGGTTAGGTTATACGTAACTGGAACACATGTGAATTGTATGTGAATGTTGTGGCCTAGAATAGCATAAACAACATACACAGTAATTATGGAAGTGTAGAGCACTGATAGATTAAAGTGACATTTTTAGTCTGGAAGAAGAATCTCGTTGAAGATTATAAAGTTTCATTTATTTAATTTCTATTTGAAATTTTTCTTTGTAAGAAAGCAATATACTAATTGCAAACCCCTTTCTCGCTGTTTTATTTTCATTGACATTCTACATTCGTTTCTTAAGGAATGAAGAAACCTTGATCCCTGGTTCTTCGTATTTTCCATTCTTTTTTTATACGGTGGCCAATATTAAATTAATTTAGGTTTATAATACTCCTCATATATACGGAATTGCGTACTGGTTTCAAAGTGTGTTTGTGGTTAAGAGTATTATCGTATATATCTAGCTAACTGTCTCGCTAGGTACCTTCTGGTAGTTTTGTCTTATTTACCAATCATTCATGCTTGTATCAAACACCATAACTTTTCAGTATTTTTTTTTGCCAGTTTATAATAGGAGTTTAGTACATTTCTCCTTCTCATTCATGATGTGGCATATAGGTTCATTTGATTTTATGTTTTATTTCAAAATTACAACTACCAATAAATTAAAATTAAAAAGGTATTTTGTGAAGAAAAATTGAAGTAGGGCCTTGAACAAGATGTGTATTTGCAGAATCAGTATGTTTCGTTTCATTTACAATGGACCGTGATATGATGCTATGTCTTTTCTTTTCTATATTGTTTCGGCGACTCGTTCATCTTCTATGAGTTATAAACTTTCCTAACGACGTAACTGCGCTGTCGGCAATTGCATGGTGACAAATCTTATTTCTTGTACATTGCTTGTTTTAAATTAATTTTTTAATATATTATTATAAACTGATTGCTAAAGGTTTTTGGTAGCTTTTTCTACGTTACGTTCATAAGATTCTTGAATCGCACTAACTTTCATTTTAATTTGAATGTTTAGTTTAAAATTTTTCTTTCAAGGTTGAGAAATAATTTAAAGTGTATTGCTATGTATTCAGGCGGTTGAAATATTGAACACTAAATTATCGATAGTAAATAGTTTATTTATTTAAACACTTCTTTGAAAAGAACTAAGAAGGAGTGGGAACGGCTCGAGACTTCGAGTAAATTCCAACCTATTTATGAAACAGATTTTTGGTTGCATTTAAACACAAAAGGAAATTGGGCATATGTTTCGACAACTCCCCCCCCCCAATTTCTTGTATGCATAGTTCAAAATTTAGACTGTATCTGTCAGTGTATACTTACTTATACAGTGCTTTCTTTATGTCTTTGAGCGGGCGTTTGCGTCTCTGCGTGTTTGATATTAGGCCCGCTAGGCCACGCTGCTATCTGCCAGCTGTTTGCAGCGCCTTCTTCAGGTATCTAAACAAAAACCACCACAGCATAGAAAACTAGGTATATTAAAAATGCCGATCACTATAGTGATTAGAAAAAGTGTGTTTATAACTTTTAATGATTAGAACTATTAAAAATGTCTGTAATAAACTTTGTCTCGCTGGACAAATGTTGATAAATTACAAACAAGATTTATTTTCTACGCATTAAAACAGTTATAGTCCACGCATTAAATAATTATTGTTCTGTTCCCGTCGTTATACGTTATGATGATGTCAGGAAATAAACACTAATGAAACGGAAGTTATTTAATAAAAAACAATTTAGAAATGAGGTTGTGTTGTTGGGACCAGGAAAAACATAGACTCGATTGGGAAAAGGAATTCTTTAGGAAAAATGTCTAATTTTAGGAAGAGAAAAAAAAGATTTTGAGAGAGTACACATACAGCGATAAGGACAGAAAAAGCAGAGTAAATGAGGTTTTTGTAAAAGGTAAGGCTTCCAATAATAAATTTTTAGTAAAATGTACACATATGGAATGTATCTTCTAAACAAAATACTAACACTTTCGGTTCAAAAAAATAATTTAATAATTTCAAGTACATTTCGATTAACAAAGGAACCATCGTCAGAGGTAATAAACAATCTATGACTCCAGTTTCACTTTGTTTCCTTTGTTCTTATTGATATCACTTGGGGAAGCCCCATTACTTACTGATACTTTTCAGCAGACGCGTTTTACACTTGAATGTGTTTACAGCATAGAATAATGCACTGATATTGGTATCTTGGCCAAGCGATATCATTAAGAATTGTTTTTTTAAATCCTTGAAATGTATAACACAAACACTGCATCGGTTTTTGCCTATGATGATGACCACTTTGTAACTAACATGTTCTTAAGAATAATAATGTTGTTTTGCAATGAGAATGATCTACAATTACGTATAATCAATTCACATTATATGTTTGTTATATTTTTACTTACAACGTGAGTGTGAAATATGATGGACTTCTGTGGATCCCACGGAGGCGCGCTGGACTTGAGGATCAGGTCTGTCGCAGGAATTTGTACGGCACTGGCTGTCACCTCCAGGTCTGGAACGTTACAAGCATATAACAGTAAAAACAAGAAGTAATATAATCATTCATTTTTCAATAATGTAGGAAAATGGAGAGATTTGAATTCGTAATAGAATGTAAAATGAGAACTCAATTATCTACCTCTATCAAGAAGGCAACACCAGAACTGAATCTGAATTAAGGTTAAATCGAGTAGATGCATTTAATACTATTTCATCGGGTGTAATATCACACAGAGAAAGAAAATGGCCACCAGGATTGCCTGAGTCGTTGGTGTTACCTGGTTCCGGCTGGTGATAGTGTATGAGTACCTGTGTGCTTGCCTATATTTAATTACATATACAAAATAGGGGAAATATACAAGTAGGAGTCAATGACAAGGACACCATATACTGGCCCACTGTGTGAAAACCAGGTCATCAATGAATATGTCGAACATGAAGATTTATACATGAGGGAAAATATTATACTGCACGTACATAAAAGCAGTGTGGCTGAGAAAGGTGCGGTTAAGAAAAACCAATATCTACGATAGAAAACCTTTACCATCAGGGACCATGCTTACAAGCTCATTAAAATCTAAAAACACATCCAGTCTCTGGAGATTTTTAGACATTAGGACTATTTATGGAGATTTTTCTAAGTTATGGCATTATTATTGTTGTGTTCATTTCTTTATTATTTTATCCCATTTGTAGTATACTTTGCTTTATAGTTGTCATTTTTGTGTGGTTTTCTATATGTTTCTGAGTATTTCTATATTTTTTCTGTTTAATAACTCTATATCTGTGATGTCTCCTTCCATTACAAAATTTATTTTATAACCTTTGTCGTTCACTTTATTTAGACTAGCGTATGTATTCATTGCTTTATTTTCAGACATTATCATACCAACCTACAATTCCGTGCCACTACATTAGGTGCTTGCAATTAAATAATTTTTAGAAATATTTTCCTCTAAATGTTTATAGAAATATTTCTGCCAATGTGCTACTTTTGAATAAGCTCATGACTAAACTATACTTGTTCTGTAATTGAAGCAAATTACAGTATGAGATTATTATTGTCTTTTTGAGTTATTTGCTAAATGCGTTTACCAGTTGTTATTTTGATGGATTCATTTATTGGAAATATGATACTCAAATTGCAATGTTATACCTAAATAAACGGCACTAACATTTTTTATGTCTTACGTCTCACGAAGGGTAAATGTTCCAATGCAACGTACCCAAGCTAACATCTTTGTAAAGGACGTTTAGGAATTGTTGTTTGACGTAAATGATAAACGTTTATTTTATAACGTTTGTTGTTTTTTTTAGTTAGACAAGCGTATGTATTCATTGCTTAATTTTCAGACATTATCATACCAATCTAAAATTCGGTCCCACTAAATTAGGTTCCTGGAATTAAATAATTTAAAAAAATGTTTTCCTCTTAATGTTGACAGAAATACCAATGTGCTACTTTTGGTTAAACTGATTACTAAACTATATTTTGCCTGTAATTTTAACTAATTACAGAAAGAGCTTATTATTGTCTTTTTGAGTTATTTCCTAAAAATGGTAACCTGTTGTTATTTTGATGGATTCATTAATTGGAAATATAACACAAATTTCAATGTTATACCAAAATTAACGGAATTAACACCTTTTCGGTCTTTGTCTCACGAAGAGTAAATGATCTAACTTAACGTACCTAACCTAACATGCTGTTTGTAAAGGAGGAGGTTGTAGTTAAAAAAAAAAAACATTCGGTAAGTTAACATCCTATATTTCAAAAAAAAAAAAAAAAAAAAAAAAAAAAACACCTCTACCGTCAAATGGTTCCTTTGATCAAACATCACACTGAGACACTAGTTGAAGGGTAGAAAGAGGTGGTAGATTGCGTTAACTCAAAGGGCGTTCCGTGACGGGTTACCCTTGTCAGAATAAATACATTACTGTTCAGCTACAAAGGATTCTACTTTGGCATTTAAGTGCAAAAAGCATTCAATTAATTTCCATTGTTGTGCAAAATGAAGCTCTCTTGTATAAGTAACACGTGCACTGTATTTTCTTGTATAAGAACAGCACGTGCTGACATTCACGGGTCATTAATGTGTCTTTCGTTTATGTAAGTATTAGTATACCTTACGTCTTATAGTAGGATGCAAATCATATTTAGAAACAACAGTCAGTATCATTACATTGTTGTATCGTCAACAATGTAATGACATTGATTAATGTTAAATAAAAGCGGTTGACTTTCGAGTTAGGTACAACGATTTATGTACACAACGTTTCAATAACGGGTAACTTATCGTCTTGTGGCGTTATTTCTCCTGCCCCCTATTAAAATCTACCGGCATGATTATAACCTTAGTATATTTATAAAAGCAGCGCATATACACTGACACTACTCACACTACAACTATCCATGTATACTATCGATAATCTCAAGAAAGTTTGACTGTATATGAGAAATAATATAGTGCCGGAGGAATAAGGCCTGACATGAAAACGTACTCGTTATTGAAACACTGCCTTCATAAATAAAGAGTTGTTTGTGACTCGCAGGTCACCGCTTTTATTAAACAATAAACTCTGCGAGTGTAAACATGATTAATAACGAGTTTGTACTGGGGATGTGATATTCCAAAACTAATAAAACAATAAGCGAATATCAGTAGTTATCCATAGAAAGGTTAATGTTTAAGAGATAGAAAACATTTTCAAGATGTTAAAATACTTACCGAATAAATGTTTTCTAACGTATTTAATTCAAACAGATTCATAAAAAGTTTCAGAAGCGCCTAAGGAAGTTTTATTTACAAAATTGGAATACATATTTATAACTCGTTTTCATAACTGAATTAATTTTAGTAATATTTAATGAAATATTAATTAATAAAAAAATAAAAACTAACATTTTAACTCCATAATGGACAATAAATAAAGTAACGCAACCTACGTGTTAAAACAGCTGCTCTACAACATAACCTATAACATAAAATCAGCTGTTGTAGGAAACCAACAGTTATGGTGTCACTTCATTTAAGCTAAAATAATTGCATTCAGCGCGTATATACAGCCATATAGATGTGTTTGAGCGTGACGATTTTAGCGTGACCTTAGCTTGAAATTTCTTCTCCAGTATAATTTTTCCGCTCAGGCCCTCCTACGGAAAATGCGGATAGTAGACAGAAAGAAGTGACAGACGATGAAAATGAAAGACGAGTCAACTTCTCTCTTGTCAAAATAAAGAAATCTCTTTGCCTTACAAAGGATAATATGGTACTTCAATTCTATACGGACCACATACCTATATGGAATGCAGGACATTGCAGAATGATAATATACATAAATAAACCATATTATTAAACTTTTACAAAAGTACCAAAACATATTTTCTAAACACAATTATTTTAAATGTCAAATCATGAAACAGTTAAATTATATTTTGAAGGTATATATACAAATACAAATTTATTTTTAAACACGTATATTTGCAAACTAATTGCTTAGGAATTATTGACTTATTTTATACAACAGTACTCCACATACCAACATTAAAATATACCTATGAGGTATACAGTTAGGGTAGATTGGGTTTGCAAGGAATGTAAAGGTTTATAGGAAAGGTGTATTTATGTATATTTTCATTCGGTAATGTTCTACATTTCTTATAGATGCGAGGTCGGTATAATACTAAAGTACCAATAATACTCTGAGTACCATACATTACAAGCATTACCTTTTTCTTATAAACTTTAAATACTTAAACAAATGTTTATACAAAAGTTTTATTGTGGCTCGATAATATACCTGTGGAGGCTCGATAATATACCTGTGGAGGCTAGATAATATACCTGTGGAGGCTCGATAATATACCTGTGGATCCATGTCTTAGAACAATTTCCTCTACATAATTCCATTCCAACAGATTTAACGACATTTAGATAAGGGTTGACCTTTCTTAGACGGTGATTTAGCTTACAATACCTTCGAGCCTGTGTACAGTAACGACCTCATTGCTCTGAAGTACCTCTCAAGTAGTAATCTGGTCTAAGCACTAGTATTAGTGTCCGCCATTTTGCTCACTTTTGGGAATATGTCAATGTACATTCACAATGTTGCTGATTTCCTCTCTGTTACGCCTCTACGTCACGTTATCTTTAGAAGCGTTTATGAAAGCCTAAGTGGAAATTAAAACTTAGTTAGTCCCTTAACATGTCGCTCATAGAATGTCCATATACAGTAAAATCAAGCCTGTAGGAATGCCGAGATACTCGGGTGCTAAAACCTAAACCCCGATGACGTTTATACGCCGTCACTGATTAGATGCACTTTACGCAAGCCTGACTCTTACGATTTTCTTTCTTACTCTTTGAGTATTCTTACATTCGAACAAGTTAGAGGTTAGCTCTCTTCATTGAGCACAGTAAGGTCGTAATTTCTCTATTTTTTTTCGGTAGAGGAATGAATATGGCATTTCCTTAGTAAATTATCTCAGCAATCTCCCTTAGTAACAATCTATTTTTTTTTTTATAACTTTTCATACAAGGATATGCAATGGAATAATGACTCCCATGTAGACTAGGTTTACATCTACTGTACACGGCATCTCCTCTTTCTCCTTTACTATGAGGATTTATGTTGTTATCTGATCGTAGAAGAAAGTCGTAGAAGAAAGAAAGACGACGGAAATGCGAATGGTGACAAGAAGTACCTCTCTTTCGACTTATTAAACACAATAGTTCATTTTTAACCTGACTCAAGTTAAAGTTAATCTTTCATCGAATACAAACCAAAAGTTTATTTTTAAGTGTATCCTAATTAAGAGTTCACTCTAATTGAATTTAACTCAACTATTATTTTTAATTAAATACAAGCCAACAGTTATTTTAATTGAATTCAATCTAGCGCTAATTTTAATTAGAACCTAACCAATATACCTCTCTAACTGTATTCCAGCTAACAGTTCATATTTCATTGGATTCAAGCCAACAATTTAATTTGAATTGGATTCAAGCCAACTGTTTCTTTTCGTTGGACTCAAGCAAAACTTCATTTTTAATTGGATCCTAACAAACAAAAATTATAATCGGATTCAAGGAAACAGTTCTTTTAAGCGAAAGTTTTTCCAACTGGATTTGGGCAAAAATTCATTTTTTAATGGTTACAAATCAAAGGCTTATTGTCACTTGGAACTAATATGCAAGTCCTAGCGGTTTTACACGTGCTTAAACGTTTCTCGTTGAATTAGAGAACGCGCGGAGTTCTAGCGGAGGGTTTACTTAATGATGTATGATCGTCAAAGAGCACAAACATAGACTTTTATGAGGAAAAATCTCCAATCTAGCACTGTGCCCCGTCTATGAAACCTCTATCCCCACGAATCCAACCTCAAATTCGTGCCTTCCGCCAAGGTGATTCCAAAACCTATGGTACCAGAATGCAAAAGTTTTGCATACTTGTTTATTCTGATCTGGTAACCGGCTCGCCCCTGAGACCAGAACTCCAACTAGACACTGTGGTTTGACCGCTTTTCCAGACCACTAGATCCTTCCGAACCACGATCCCCATCTGATTAGTTCAGTCCAGGTAGTACAATCGAGCCTCTATCCATTCTCGGTTGGTTTTACATAAGGCTTGGAACTTGTAACTAGGTGGTCATAAACTCATTCCGCGAGACCTGGAGAGCAATCATACAGACAGTACCATATAGATGGCCCTTTGCCTTATGTGCACCACTTACTTCCTCCACCAGCAGACGCGATACAGTCTGAACTCGCACGCAGTAGCTCCAGTCCAGTCAGTTAGCATTACGGAAGGGGACAACGAGTTTTAAGTTGAGTTGACTATACGAGTTGTAATGGGAGCAACACTTACTATCGCACCGTTTCCCTACACGCCAAGCTATTGGGCGTACAGTGACTATATGCTTTTAACCTATATTTTTTTTTATAGCAATAACATTAGCAAATCTTGTGAAAATTACAGAAAATGCAGTGAACTCTGTTACGTCACGCTATCTTTGGAATCGTCACTTATTTGGATATTTCGACATTAAAGTCGAACGTAGTGGTTTAATTTAATCTATAGACGCCCCTTGTAAAACTTTTTCCTTATTAAGTGGTCTCATAGTACGGCTCGCCAAAATGCCAGCACTAAAACTAGAACCTATCTTCACCCACGTCATCAATTTCATGACGTATCCTCAAACTCACCCTCTTTTCCCTTTAAGCAGTAGCCTATAAATTATTTTGTATTTGTTCATACAAAAGGTCTGATATACCTGATTTATAGTTTGTGACGTCACCAACTGTAGAAAACATCAGTTGCGAAGAAGTAGAGTCGTTATAAAGCATGGAAAGAGAATTTAATTGGGAATTTATTAAATGTGGGATGCAGTTCGTCTGTAGAAGAGAAGTTTGCATTTATTCTAGAAACTCTAACAAGCTGTCTGACGGTGACAGCGCACAAGCTTTATCCCTTCACGCCTACGTCGTTTCGTATCGAACCGTTGCTTTGTCGAGGGAGACTCTTTCTTGTCGAAACTCTTACAGTTCCTCCATTATGTAATAAAATAAATAATCCTTACACAGAGTGTAATCTTCAGTCGATCCTGGCCTTGGATTTATTTGTAATAACCTAACCCGCTAGACTTATGTTAGGTCCCGCTTTTACTGTTTTGTAGTAGAAGAAACGGCCACACTACATAAAGTTGTCTGAAATGCACGTAGAAAAACGAAACCAGTTCCGAAAAATTGTATAAATTTTGTGGATCAAGTATTATCGTATATGCGTTGGAATTTAACCATTGTGGTATAATATTTATGATAATTGCAATGGAATCTAAGCATTGTGATGTAGGCACAATTATGTGCCTATGAAATAGGCAAGTTAATATAATCATTGTGGTATACGTGTTATTGAATATGCGTTGAATTATAAGTATTGTGGTATAATCGTTATGATATATACAATGGAATATGACCATTATGGTATACGAGTTAGGTAATATGCATTAGAGTATACATAAATATTGTGGAATAAGCATAATGGTATACACATTGTGGTATAAGCATTATGGTATAAACATTTTGGTATTGGCATTATGGTATACGAATTGACGAAAAGAATTATGTTATAATATTATGGCGCATGCATAACTTTCTAGTATAAATTTATGATATAAGCATTATGGTACATGCAATATAATATAGTTTTATGATATACGAATCAATGTATACAATTATGGTATACACATTAAAGTTTAGTTTCATGGTATACGCATTAATGTATAGACTTACTTTATAATCATAGTTGTATATATATATATATGCTATAGACATTATGGTATAGCTTTAGGGTTTAAATATTATTATATGGATTTATGCTATAAATATTGTAATATCACTTCATGATATATGCAATATGGTATAGATTTATGTTATAACTATTGTGGTATAGCTTATAGTACAATAAATATGGTACAGTTTCATGGTATACCCATTTTAATATAGCCTAATGGGATAACCACTATGTAATTGCTTTATGATATGAGAACTATAATATACTTTTATAGCATAAGAATTATAATATAGATTTATACTATAACAAATATAATATAATGACCAGCATGTAAAGATTATGATAACCCTGACGTTAGTAATGATAGATTTGAAGGAACGCCTTTTGTAGTAAAATCATGTCATTATGTCTATTTTTATTTATCACAGACTTAGAGTTGCATAGTTGACTGTAATTAATGAGTAATTGTAAAAGCTTATACCTTTGGAATTGAAGGAGCCTGTCAGTGGAACAAGCAAGAAAACGTGTTTATAAAGTCATAAAACTAGCTACCAGCATACACGTGACCACTAATCGGGTTCAAGATAAGCAGATGATGTAAAGTTTAATTTTGTAGGCTTAAGTAGACCAGCCTAAATGACTACAATCTTCTACGAACCAAAGGTACGATTGTGACTATAGGTAGGGGGGCTACATCCCTAAATTACGTAACCCTAAAATTGATTATTTTTAAATCCCCCTCCCTCCTCCGTTACGAACTGGTGATGGTAGTACCCCCCCCCCCCCTATAATTCCGTAACGTAGCCTTATCCTCCTTCTTTACAACCTCAGTCTAATTGTTTGAATGCCGAATTTGTAGGCCAATAAGGAAGTACAACAAATGTGCCAATAAATAATATGCAAATAATGAAAATTCAAAAGAATTTTAATAAATAAATAAAACAGGAATAAGAAAAGACTTTTTTAAATATGTGACGTCACGTGTACTGGAAAACAAACAGAAACCATACAATCAAAACAAACTTAAAATTATGTATATAGTCAAGACAGCATTAATTGTAACATAGATTGGAAATATTGTTTTATAAAAATGTGACTTAAATGAATTTAAACACAGAGTGATCAATCCATTTGTAACATCGTCTAAAGGCTATTTACCTCCCCACGTAGTATGACGCGACAGACATCACCGGTGCTACAGAAAAAAATATGTATACATAATAAGTCTGATTTTAACATAGATAAAAATTCTTACATTTTTTACAAATACGAAAAGTTTCAAAAATTTAGAAACAACTTAGTTTTATATCGTGCTCGGTCCAGGGAACGCAGAAGTTCATCAAAGTCGGTCATGCGCAGTACGGCGTAATACGAATTTTGTACCTCTCAGATGAGTCATTACCGAGAGTGATCAGGTTTCGGCGTACTTCTGAGTTCAATTGTTCGGCCTGAAAAGATGTTACCACCAAATTAAAAAAAAATATTGTTTCAACAAAAACTGTTACTGATAAGTAACATCTGGTACTTTAGCTGATACACGGAGACCACGGTACATGTCTGCAAAGGCCGTCTAATCTTTGTACTGTGTATTATGGCTACGGCGGTTCACAATTGTTTCCAATAACGCTTATAAACAGGAATTACGTAATTTAGGGATGGCTCCTAGAGTTAAGATAGGGACGGAAAACTCCCTATCTTAAAGCCTATAAGGCTGACGCAACAGCTAAATTGCAGATTACCCTGGATAGTGTTAGTGAGTGGACTAGGCAGTGGCGCATAAAATCTAATGAAAATAAATCTGCTCATATTATTTTTATCAATAAGGCAGAGAGCAAAACTGACCTCATAATAAATAGCCGGGTTGTTCCTAATTGTAAGGAGGTGAAATACCTAGGTTTAACATTGGACGCTAAATTGATTT
Organism: Prosapia bicincta; assembly: GCA_036971475.1. Lineage (NCBI taxonomy): Eukaryota > Metazoa > Arthropoda > Insecta > Hemiptera > Cercopidae > Prosapia > Prosapia bicincta. The sequence continues at coordinate 77,401,699 of JBAIZL010000002.1, read as the reverse complement.
AGAAATCTCATGTGAAGAAAAAAAGAGATGAACTAGATGTAAGATACAGAAGACTAGCATGGCTCATGAACCGGTATTCGGAGTTAAGCCCCTACAATAAACTCCTTGTTTATAAGCAAGTGCTAAAGCCAGTATGGACATACGGATTACCACTTTGGGGATGCACCAAGAGCAGCAATTTACAAGTAATAGAACGCTTCCAAAATAAAGTGTTGAGAGCTATAGTGGGAGCTCCATGGTACATCCGTAACTATTATATACTTAGGGACCTCAAGATGAAGAGCGTGAGAGAGGAGGCCGCCACTGCAGCAGTGAATAACTTCGGGCGGCTCCAGGAACATACGGACCCAGCAGCTATGCGACTAGCTCACAGGATACCAGTGCGTAGACGTAAGCGCACTAAACCTTTGGACTTGATTCCAGAGCAACATTAAGTCAGTCTCGTTCACTCCATCAGAAAGCAAGCTGCTAGATAGGACTTATCTTAGTTGCAGTTTATAATAAATAAATTGAAAAAAATAATAAAAATCTTAAAGCTTTATGCGTCCTTACGCCCCTACATTATGGCTCTCTAGATATGTGGTGCCATCACGTGTGTGGGTCGTGTACTTACGTAGCCACAGACTCTATCCGGGTCATAAAGGTGTAAAAGTATATATCTACCCTTTACACGCAAAAGAAAGCAAAGTTTGTGATGTTTGTTTATTTGAAGTGGCTCAAAACACACACTAAACTGCTGGAAATACATTTGTTCTTGTTGTCTCATCTTATTAAGGAACTGTGTTTACAGAATTTTATAAAACTAATCTGAAAAGTGTTAGTACAACCATCTATACCTAAAAGGATCCAATATAATACAGCCTAGTGTCATTTGTTTGTTTGTTCAGCGGCTGAGTGGTCTAATGAAAAGTGCACTTCATCACTAACCTTAAGTTCTTCGGAGCGATAAAGAATTTCAGATGTGTTGTAACTTCTAGGTCGTTTCGCAGTTGCAGGGCAATCAGAATATATATTTAAATGTAAGTAATTTGGTGGCTTCCTAATTAGATGGCGACAGATGCGATGGATGGACCGCACACATCGGCAATATCGCAGTGTGAAGGTCTTATTCGCCTACACTCGTAGAATAGCAAAACATAAAATGGACTATATCACTAGTAATAAATAAAAGACGCACACATAACTTCCAAATTATTAATTTATTAACTCAGACGCGTTTCAATGACAAAGTCATCATCATTAGCGAGTGTTGCTATTTCACAATCTAACTTACAACCCAATGAAGGCCACCCAAGTAACATGGTATATTAGAAATAAACGTAAAAATTAAAGCAAAGAAACTTTCAAAAGAACAAATCATTTTCCTAGATACATAAAAACAAATTACTTACCAATAGTTTGCGGTATGACATCGGGATTCTTTTCGTCTTCTATTTGCGTGTTTGTAGGAGCCTGTGCCAGGATTTGCGATCTTGCTTTCTCCAACTGCTTTATCCCCCTTTCCTGTAGCATCGGTCGGGAATTCCTTCTGAAGCACATTACCACTGTAGACATGATGCTGATCAAGAAGAGGATGCCAGAGATAATGCCTGCTACCAGCACAACAGATTCCATATCTGTGTCTGAGGTTTCTGAAACAAGTAATAGATATATTATCGCAATCAGAGGTTTTAAATTAGTAATGAATCTAGTGAATGGGTAATAAATTGGATATGATGCTTAGGAATCATTAAACGTATTTGTAAATGTTTGAATAAATTAAAAAATAATTTATAAAGTGAACTGGAACCGGTCCAAAAGTTCTTTTTCATTTGATCCAAGCAAAGCGCTAATTTTTATTGCATCAAAACGAAAAGTTTATTCCAAACTGAATCGAAACAAGTTTGTTTTTACTTGCATTCAACTCAATAGTTCATTTTTAACCTGACTCAAGTTAAAGTTAATCTTTCATCGAATACAAACCAAAAGTTTATTTTTAAGTGTATCCTAATTAAAAGTTCACTCTAATTGAGTTTAACTCAACAGTTTATTTTTAATTGAATACAAGCCAACAGTTATTTTAATTAAATTCAAGCAAACGCTAATTTTAATTAGAACCTACCCAATAGATCTCTCTAACTGTATTCAAGCTAACAGTTTATATTTCATTGGATTCAAGCCAAAAATTTAATTTGAATTGGATTCAAGCCAACCGTTTATTTTCGTTGGACTCAAACAAAACTTTATTTTTAATTGGATCCTAACAAACAAAAATTATAATCGGATTCAAGGAAACAGTTCATTTAAGCGAAAGTTTTTCCAACTGAATTCGGGCAAAAGTTCATTTTTAAATGGTTACAAATCATAGGCTAACTCGCGGAGTTCTTGCGGAGGGTTTACTTAATGATGTATGATCGTTTAGGTTATCTTTAATTTTAAGCTAAGATAGTTAAACGTACAAATTATCTTCATTAGTACCTCAAGGTCATTAAAGGTATTCTACGTAGCTTAACTTATTGGTTTAGGGCCATTATAGTTTCAAACTTAATGATGTATGATCGTTTACGTTATCTTTAATTTTAAGCTAAGATAGTTAAACGTACAAATTATCTTCATTAGTACCTCAAGGTCATTAAAGGTATTCTACGTAGCTTAACTTATTGGTTTAGGGCCGTTATAGTTTCAAACTTGACATTAATTGTAAAATGAGATCGTTAAATTTAAGCAATTAAATTTCATTAAAGCGTTAAAATTAAAGTAACTTACATCTTTTAAGACTATTTAATTTTAGTAATTTTTTTTAAACCTACTTAGACGAACTATTTCTTTCGTTTCAACTTATGTTCTTCAGTCTCTTTACTAAATTAGAAATATAATTTTAATGTTTATGTATTTTTATTCAACAGTTTTGTAATGCAAATTATATCATGGGAAAGTTACTTCGGTAATTTTATTGTTCCTAATTAGAAAAATTAAAGGTAATTAATTCTATAGGAATACCATTGTTAAGTTATAACATTACTTCAATTATATGCATAAGATGGTTACATTTATTCAATTAATTATAAACTTTGTTTTACGATTGTTAAATTATCGACTTATTTTTATGTATATAGTTTTAGTTTCCCAGCTAAATTTAATTAAATGTTTACGATTGTTAAATTATCGACTTATTTTTATGTATATAGTTTTAGTTTCCCAGCTAAATTTAATTAAATGTTTACGATTGTTAAATTATTGACTTATTTTTATGTATATAGTTTTAGTTTCCCAGCTAAATTAAATTAAATGTTTACGATTGTTAAGCTACAAAATTATTTTTATATATAAATAAAAAGCTTAGGATTAAACGGTTCTCAAATAATTTTAATTATAGGTATTAAACTAATAAATTAGGCAATTATTTTTATTTAAAAGCCTTATGGATATAACATTCACTAATTAATTTTTTGAGCTATTGTCTTCAGTTTTTTAAAGTAGCCAATTATTTTTATTAGTAAGCGTTACGTTTATAACTAGTTATAAGGAATATATTTCACAAACTAATTATCGCCATAAAAACGAAGAGTACCGAATATACGCGTAAATATATTATAGGTATAAAGTGTAATTTGACACTGCTAATATAATTGCAAGCGTGAGGCATAAAAGAACATTTGATGCTTTAGAATATATCATTATATATAGTTAGGTTTTCGATAGTATCAAAGAGTATGCCTTTGAAACCGTCACTGTTGCACCTAACAACTCCAAGCGGAAAATTTAGACACTGATATAGATCGCCACGGAGCTATCGAAAACGCTCTGTGTTAGTAAGTTCTTACAAATTTACAAAATTAAAGTTCGGATGGTCATAAACTAATGTACAACAAGAAATAATTAAGTTTCACAGAACGTAATGAACTAGAAGATTTTAACATTTGTAAGTTAATGGTTTAAATCAGTAGCTCTGAATTGTGATGCACATTAGGTATTTGACTTATAATTATTGAATGGATATTTTATTGTAATTAATTAAATAATATTCCGTAGTTGCTCCATATAATAAATAACAATCTTATTTTTTACATCATCTACAACCGTAAGTATTCAACCAAATGCGTTTAGGTATACCTTTAGGCATTTGTGTTTTGTTTCAACCTAGAGGCTTTGAAAATAGGCATGAAATAAAAAAAGAAGTTTAAAATAAAAGAATTTAAATACAGTGATCAGAGTAGGTTGTATTTTCTAAAGTTGTTTTGGGTTCTAATTGGTGTTATTCTGATGGGAGAACATAAGCCTCATATACAGGGGAGAGCTTATATCGTACAGCTTTAGCCTTTTATTCTTTCACAGATTGGTTTCGATATTTACAAATAAAGGAAATACAGCTTTATTTGTCAAAAAGCAAATATTTGAATTCCCGATCAAAGTATTTCTATTCCGAAATATTTTAAATAATAACTTCTGCAAACGATACTAATTAAGAAACCTGTATCCAAAACTTCTACCGGGAATATTATGATAATAATAAAACAATTCATTTAGACAGTAAATGGCTTCTGGAGCTTACTGGAACAATAAGGTGGAACGAGTGAAAAAACACAAAGGAAAATATTCTATTCTTTAAAAAAATACGGTTAATTTGCGAGTCAGGGGCAAATATTTATTCAAGCAGGCAACATTTAGATAACACCAGAACTTAGTTCTCCTGCATTATATTACAAGTAATATAAAAAAAATATTATTAGTCAATTCCTACTTTGGTCATCAAAGAAACATTTTATTTTAGCTACTCTTGATTAAATAATTATAAGTAATATAAATACCTATTTATTTATTTGTAAAGTACTACATAACCTATAGGCTAAAACAGCTGTTCCACCACATAACCTATAGAGTAAACAGCTGTTCCACCACATAACCTATAACATAAAATCAGCTGTTTTATGAAATCATATGTTATCACGAATTTTAAAACAAATGAGAAGTAATAACTATTTTACATAGCTTTTTGTGAATAGTTTTTTTCTTACATAAAAGTAATATTAATTAATAATTAAATTTAATAATTGAATTAATATTTGAAAACTGTATTAACATAAAGTGCCGTCCATTAAGAGCTTAAAAAATGTATATGCACTTGAGTAGACGATTAAAAACTACTTTATTAAAGATTAAAAATTTGAAGGAGAGTGTGACTAACAGATAGAATTGAAAAATAGCGACGTGATAAAACCTTAGTATACTTGTGTAAAAACCTTTATACGCTTTCAATAACTTACTACAATAATAATCAATATTCGAGCTGGCTTGTGAGTTAGGTTATAAACATTAGAAATATATACTAACTACAATTATAAAACTTTAAACTCAAAAGCGTTTCAGTAAATTATGTCATCATCATCAGTGATTCTATCACAAACATACAACTTTAACTAAAGAAACGGAACATATAATAACCTATTATAGGTTATGTTCCATTTATTTAGATAAAGTTATATGTTTGTGATAGAATTACTGATTATGAGGACATAATGTTATTGAAACACGTTTCAGTAAATTATGTCATCATCATCAATGATTCTGTGACAAACACACAAATTTAATTAAAGAAATGGAACATATAGTACCTGTTATAGGTTATGTTCCATTTATTTAGATAAAGTTATTTGCTTGTGATAGAATTACTGATTATGATGACATAATGTTATTGTAACGCGTTTCAGATTAGGGTTTTATAATTGTGACGTATATATTTCTTATGTTTGTCACTACATTTATGTCCATATGTACTCGTAACACACTCAAGGCAGCTTGATGCGCGTGCTGAGAAGTGGTAGATGCAGAATCCTCAAGCACAGTTTAATATAGGGTTAATATATTCATTTACTTTTATTTATTGTTCTTACCTTTATTTTTTATTTAACTTTATTGAACAATTTGCCTTTGAATTTATTCTTTTATTTGCATTTAAAAGTTTAGCAATAAAAGATAAACGAAGAATCGGCATAAAACTGAAGTTATTAAGTAAAAGGAAAATATATTCTCTTGAATCTAATTTAAAAGTAAAATCTTGTTTTGATATTGGTGAGCACAGATCGTAAATTCACAAGAAAAAATTAAAATATAATCATAGGATGGTTATTTATTTTTTATTCTCAAAGGGAATAATTCGTTTTCTTTACAAAGGATTGTGTATTTTTAAATTTAAGGAATTTCGTTGAAATAGAAGGTTAAGGCAATGTAGACTACCTGTCCTGCGTCGCTCGACCAACACTTTGACCTGTTCCAAGGTCCGCACCGTAATGTTGTACGATCGGAGACTTCGGCCTTTGCCGTTACGGCTGTACACGCTGATCCTGTACAAAGCCCCCGGCATTAGGTTGATCACTGTGAACACAGCGTCGCCCCTGGCGGTGATATTTGACACTAACCGCTCGTTACTGTCACGCACCTCGGCCACAAATTGTTGCGGCAAGCCGCCGTCGAACCCTCGGGAACATAAAACCTGGATCCATGTTTGGCTGTGGTTAGCAGCTGAGCAGTTGTAAGGGGCGTCTGGACGGCCTGAAAAATTAAATTAATTACACGTTCAATGGTGGGTTTTGTTATTTTACTTAAATTTAACTTATATATAGATTTTAAAATATTTTATATTTTCATTTTTAAGCTGAAATTTTAAACTGAAATAACAAACTGACTTTTTAATACTTAATAAATGTATATGCATCTGTTTATAAATGTTTTAAAATTAGTATTTAAGTAGCTCATATAAAAACTTTAAAATGTAAATATATATAATACATATTCCCTCTAACCCATTGTAGTATCGCTCAAATATACTAATTTTTACCACTCTCTCTCTCTTTCTCTGTCTCAGTCTATTTCTCAATACATTTGTGACGTTCTAAATAAGTATTTCGTAAATGCAACCAACTTTTCTGTGCATAACTATACTGATATTCGCTTATTAATTTAATAGTTTTGGAATATCACAGGCAAAACACAATCTTTTTTACTCGTATTTTTAAAATTAAATAATATTTATATGTTTAACTGTTGAAATAGCATAATATTTAGTATAGCTATTTATGTTTATCATAATTATTATGTCTTGGTTATATATATATATATATATATATATATATATATATATATATATATATATATATATATATATATATAATACTATAGTGGTTTTTCATCTACTTCATGTATTGGCATTGTGTAAAGCCTCATTCACCAGTTAAAATCAACACAAGGCAATATTGCTGACAATTTAGTCAGCCTTGTTAAAACTGTTGATTGGGGGATTAGACACTTCATGAGATCAATATTTTAACGAATACAAACGTCACCTTTTTATTATAATCACAAATAAATATATTATTTCATATTTATAAACATTTTTACAGAAATCCATTACAATTTGCATTATTATACGTACTTAAGAGCATATTCTGTAAAAGCAAATTTAGTGGCGCGTCTGTTTGTAGCCATAAGGACATTAGAAATGTAACGAAAAATTTAAAACTATATCTAGTCACTATACATCTATATCTAATAAAAATTTCAGTATTGTAGAAAACAAAACCTAATATCAAACATGAATAGAAGAAAATAGTTACATGTACATATTAAATGGATGTATTGCTAAAATGTATCATCGGTATGGCTAATAATCAGCATGATAAGACTTTGAATAATGGACACTGAAATATCATATTCTAACAGTTGGCACAAACAGGTTTATTCTTCCTCCAGTTATATATAATGGGTTAAAATTTTCCTTTAGAAAATCTAATAACCATACAGAATTCCTGTTCTTTTTGTAATAGCAAGTAGCGTTGAAGTTTCCAGCCGAAGATATTGCGGCACAGAAAGTACCAAGTTTATCGAGATTATTAAAAAACTAAATTAAATTTATATTTTGCTTCAGCTTAGACTACATTAAATATTTGAAAACATCTCACCATTTGTTTTTTTCAAATTTATTGCTTGATAACATAATAAATAATCTTCTGTAAAGCATCCTAAAAACTATAATTAAAGAATAAAAATATGGTACAACTCACAAATACACAATTTTTCATTTCATACACGTTTCAACGACTAATTTGTCGTCATCCTCAGTGAAAATACACAAATCAAATTAACTAAAAAATATATAATTATATTAAACACAACCTATAGGTTCTGTAAACGTAACCTATGAAATAAAAAATTTTATATTTGTGAGTTGTACCATATTTTTATTCTTTAATTATAACTTTCACTCAGAAGCCAACTCGAATATTATTTATATCCTAAAAACTGCCTAATTAATCGACAAACAAACACCTAAGGAAGAAATTTAAAATAATAATAACGTAAAACTTTTAGAAGCTGTAATTACGCTATAAACGAGATGATAAAACTTGTTTTCCGAATAAAGGTTAGTAAATATATATTTTATTTATAGTTATGCCTTGTGAAAATAGATTTGCTTTTTTCCACAAGCTAGCTATATTTTTAACATATAAAAATGAATCTGTGAGTTAATTTTTGGAAAGACTTTACACGTTTTTACTTCTCACGGAAAATCTATACATACCACCCGACAGACACATTTGACCAAAGTAGAATGTGTCTCAGATACCCAACTTGTATGTTTCGCGAGTACTGTTTATTGTATGCACCAACCAGTTATTTAACGCTTTGTTGCCAAAAGAAACACTACATTTACTTCTGGTTAGGAACCTGAAGAACTTTTAAACAACGTAAAAATTGGTGGTTGATTACTGATTGGTACTGTAATACCATTGGTCAGTGATATCATGAGGGTCAGGTCCGCGAGTGAAAGCTAACCAAGAGTCGACCACCTGGAGATGGACTTAATCCTGGCCGCTCAAAGGTTATGCTGGTCCTGACTAGTCCTGGAATAGTGGTCGGAGCTTTCTTGTTGGAGTTCATCTCGTCCCAGTGGCGAGCTGGTTTCCAGGCGAAACGTTCTTACAGACTGATACCACGGGTATCTCGGCCTTGACGGCAGTGTGAGGTTGAATTTGGATTCGTGGGGGCGTTGTCTATCATACTAGACTGTAGGTTCTTCTTATTTAGAATCTACCTTTGTGTTCTTTGGCAAAGAGGTTAGATCGTGAGATATGTACTTCTCGTCTCCCTTCTTGTTTTTTCACCATTTTTCAATCTTCTTTACTTTTCAACAAAACACATTGACTTACTTTATGCAAGGAATATCCTGTGCTTGCTAGAAATTGGAATTTATGCCTTCTTTTAAAAAAAATGGAAATATAGTGTTTAGGTAAAGCACATAAAAAAGTAATATTTTCATTTTATTTAAGGCTTGCCATTATTTCTAAATAGGGTCTCAAAACTTTCAAACTACACAAAAAATCTTTCCACGTCTAGAACTTTCCATATCGCCGCGTCCATAACTTCGGCATATCCTGATTGAATGCAAATAGAATAGTGTTGTTTCACGCCAGGGGATACAATTTTCAAAACAAATATTTCTAGAATATATTACGGAAAATCAATATTTCATTGTTTAATTTCCACCAAAGCAGAAGCGCCGGACAAAGGTTTAACAATAGTTTCCATAAAGCACAAGCGAGAGAACTGTTCTGGAATTAAAGTCACTCGAAAGGAAATATATTGAATGTAAAGCAAATGTTGGAAATCTATTCATTCTGTGACGTAATACAATATACCGAAATGCTGCAGCTCTTTTATCAATTGTTTTATACAGTTTTATGGAAAACCAGGTTTTTAAATGTCTTTTATTTTAAATTCAGTTTTATTATGGATTTGAGTTTGTTAATGCATATATATTTGACGTGGTTATTCTTTATATCCATTTTGCCTTTATTCAACATTGTTTGCGTTCCTTTTACCTATGTTTATAGTGAAATTTGTTAAAATTGGGAGCAACCTTATTTTGATTGACTGATCTACCACTCTTCACACGCACACACACACACACACACACATACACACACACACACACACACACACACGCGCGCGCACACGCACACACACACACGCGCACACGCACACATCCATGTTGTCTTAATTCAACATTGTTTTCGTTCCTTTTACCTATGTTTATAGTGAAATTTGTTAAAATTGGGAGCAACGTTATTTTCATTGACTGATCTACTGCTCTTCACACGCATACACACACACGCACACACACACACACACACACACACACACACACACACACACACACACGCACACACACACACACACACACACACACACACACACACACACACACACACATACACACACACACACACACACACACACACACACACACACACACACACACACACACACACATATACACACACAACACACACAACACACACTCACACACACACACACACACATACACACACACACACACACACACACACGCGCACACACGCACACACGCACGCACGCACACACACACACACACACACACACACACGTATATATGTATGGCAAAAACATGCAATATTATTTTAAAACAGAGATTATTCAATTATACTTTACCATTATTATTAATATATTAGCGTAATTAAACAATATGTCTTATGTGAAAAGAATAAAAGTGATGGCTATATATTGATCTTCGTTGAAGGTATTTTATTTAATGACAACCAAAGCTTCCGGGCGAATTATATTGGCACAGTTTCTAAATTTATGGTTTATATTCAACTCATACATTAATTAGTAGAACTTTTAAGTACTTTTATTGTGTGATGGTAATTTGGTTACACCCTCGCATTCCCACACATTATCAAATGCTTCACTCACCTGCCGGAACAATGTGGAATACGCAAGGCACGTTTTGTGTGCCCAGATCATTCCTCCCCCAACACAACAAAGTGCCGTAGTCGGTCTCGATCTTCGTCATGTACGTGGCGACGCTCCGGCCTCCTCCGCCCTTGTCGGTGACGAAGTCCTGGATGTCACGTGACTGTACTGCCGAGTTGTTGAAGCTCCAGCGGAACCAGTTGGCGGGAGGGTTTGCGTCCACTTCGCACGCGACGGAGAACTCTTCTAAACGCGAAGCGCCGTATACTCGCTGCTGTGTTGGGCGGCATCGAGGCTCGTCTGTAAAGCACGTTATTGTCAGTCTAAATAATATATACATATATAATAATAATAATAATAATACACACACATGTGGGTGTATATATATGTTACGAATTTCTTCACGGGTGGAAAAATATGATGAATAGATAATATGAGGAATTATTCAATCCGTTCATTTTGTAGTGTTTAGAATCCTGTTCCGACGTTTGACCATAATATCATCTAGCATTGACGAGGTGAACCCAGGAAGAGTTGGAGCGCGAATCTGCTGTCTAGTGTCCTCACCATTTCGAGATTCTGGAGAATTGTCGAAACTGGGATTTCACGCACTAGTACAAAATGAACGGATGTATTCCTGATATTAACTGATAACCATATATATATATACGTATGGTGATACGTACTCCTTCACGGATGAAAAACTATGATGAATAGCTGTTATCTGGACTATATACCGTTCATTCTGAAGTGCATTAAATCGCAATTCTGACGTTTCGCTAGAATCTCATCCAGCATATATATAATGAATATAAATATTTCAAGAACAAGAATTGTTTTATTATATATATTTTTCAAAGCTTCTTGCCAATAAAATATGTAGTAACATCTTCAGGAAAAACTAATGGTATATCAAATTTAGAAAAAAAATTAATGATACGTACTACAACTCAACCATATTATTATTGGTATTTATACTATTATGTAATTTCTGCCACGAAATTAATGGCCTTGTAAATTGTTCGTTTTGATTTTACTTAATTTGTACATTAGTTAATTAGTCTACAACTTTATGTTTATAAATTTCTAATGTTTCATACATATTCAATTTAACCCTTTGTTTAGATCTTTAATTAATTTCATATTTCAGGAAATCGGTGACATTTATTAATATAATCAGTATCCGATTTGATTTTTATATATTCGGTTTTGTATAAGCGTTTATATGTTAAATATATATTTCTTTTAATTTTCTCTCAGTTTGTCCTACATATAATTGACTACAAACTTGACATTTTATATTATATACTTCATTTTTACCTTAATGTTATTTTGAATATTGTTATCGTTATGATATTTTAAAGTTTATTGTTGTATCAATAAAATAGCCCCATATGTCCTGAAATAGGAAATACGAAATTAATTAAGAAATAAAGAAAGAGGTTAAATGAATATATGTGAAACACTACAAATTTATAAACATAAGGTTGAAGACAAATTACTTTTTCTAAAATACTATGTTAAATCAAACACGAAACTATGTACAAGGTCATTCATGTCAAGGAAAAAAATACATAAAAGTATAAATACCAATCTACATATGGTTGAATTGTAATAGATATAGCTTAATTTTGTTGTTATATCATTGCTTTTCCTGAAAGTGCTACTACCTATTATACTGGCGAAAAGCTTTGAAAAATATGTAAATAAAACAATTCTTTTTTTTTGAAATATTTTTATTCAATAAATATATTACAAGAAAACGTACTATCATATTAAATATATATATATATAATTAAATATGGTGATATGTTTTCTTGTAATATAGTTAATAAATTAAAAATATTTCAAAAACAAGAATACTTTTAATGAATATATTTATTCAAAGCTTTTCGCCGATAAAATAATACCAGCATCTTCAGGAAAATAATTATCTAATAAAATATTTTACAAAATTAAATCATATGTGCTACAAACGACCATATCTTTTCCTAGAATAAATATATTCATTAAAAGTATTCTTGTTTTTGAAATATTTTAAATTTATTATATATATATATATATATATATATATATATATATATTACTCTAATTTTTATATATGTTTATTACAAATATATTATATACAAAACAAGGAATAATATTTATAAAAATGTAGCTTACCGTTTCGCTGTACATTACTTCCTATATTCTAAACCTGTTTTGATGTTTTGAAACCTGATAAAACAGTTTGTAAATGTTTTTTTTAGAAAACAAACTTTGTTTTGAAGTTGCAAAGTTATTTTATAGCATAAACGTTAAAATCGAATTTCATAAATATTATCTCTTGTTTTGCATTTAATATATTTGTAATATACATATTCCTGTGTTTATACAAACAAGAATATTTTTGCTTATTTACGGTATTTAGTTTTATCGTACTCAAAATATTATAATTTATTTTAAATGAAAATTATCTCTGAAACTTTGGAATTTACAGGCTATTTATTTATTAGTAAATATATTGTGAACTGCGGCAAACATTTCATCTCTTGCAACGCAACAAATCTATCTGTATTTTCTCAAGCGTGAATGTATCTGAATGATTTTCTATCGCTTTCCCTACATCTTCTACTATATGACTTTAACCAACTATTGCTAGACAGATAGTTCTATTTTTATTCACTTTTATGTGTATACATAAAGTGTATACACTTTTACTGTATATAATCACGATCATTTACGAATAAAATGTAGAATTATGACGTCATAAGGCGAACATATATTATATTTTGTTGATCAGATTCCCGAAGATGGACAAATAGTCACTCTTGGATCGTATTATTTTAATAAATAATGTATGTTTCCATACGACTTTTTTTGGTTATGTTTACCTTCCGAAATATATATCAGCAATATTTGGATGGCGGTGAATTGTAAGAACGTGACGTCATCACATAAATTGTCTTCAAGTCAATAAGAACCCAGTGATCTATGAATTGTCCGAAAGCAAGCATAGTGGTTTCAGGAAACAGCTGTTCACTTAGAGGTTGTTTTTGTTTTGTTTAGGGCACTTTTAAATGAAATTTTCTACATAATCGAAACTTATAATATCGAGTATTTAAAAAACGTAGGATTTCGTAGAGTAGCTGTTTTCAATACTTATAGGTTATTGGTTAATAATTTTATTGATCCCTGTGTAGTAATTGTAAATAAATAATTAAAAACCACTAACTATAGATCAAAAACGTTTATTTTACTAAAAATTACTTTATGTATATTTCAATTATATGTTATTCATATTTCGATAGTACTTCTGAACACAATTACCATGTAATCGAAATGTATTTAATACATTAGTTTTTAATGACAGATGTTTATACTCGTATTGTAGTTAGTGGGTTTTTATTTATTTATTTACCTATAGTTTATGTTATTTCCTTCATTGAATACTACTAAGTTTATTACCATAATTAAATACTATTTATGAGTTAGGTTTGTCATTATAATTTAACTATTTTTGAAATGGTATATGTTTGTTTATTTATTTCTTGACTTGAGAAGATTACAACGAGGTTTACAATGCGTTACTCTGTACTTATTAATCATTCTGTTAATTTGTTTATATCCGTTTGTGAAAGGAGATAATTATTGTGAATATTAGATAGGGTTATGACTGCAGAAGGTCACAGTACTCCCTCTTTTTAGTAAAGTTCCTGTTTATTTAAATATTGTTTCGTGACGTCAGGCTTTGTGCATTTAAGCGTTTGATTTTATTTATTTCCGCAACTGTTCGGCAATATTGTTTTCCTCATCTGATTGATATTAATAACATATTTTCAGTAGAATTTTTAAGATCAGACTTGACTGTCTGTGTTCTTAATTGATTTAAGAGTAATTGTTGAGTGTGGATAGCGATATGAAATCTTGAAGTTTTCGTCAAAGGCAAGGCCAAGCTTTTGTTCCCGATACATTTACACCCTCTGCTGACTTCATTTCTGCTTTACAACTTCTTTGTTCTATTGTAAGCTTCAGCCTAACTACTGTTTGACTTTGGAACGATTCAAACATTTGTCCATTGAATCTCACTTACGAATTCATTATTTCTCGTAGTTTTTGATCACAACGGTGTTTCCAATTTAAATCTATTGTCTTGATAATTTGATATTAAACACTATATAGACGTCATCAATATTGATGAAAACCAATATTTCATAGTGACGAAGCAAGACTCCAGAAAAGAGAGTATTGAAACAATAATTACAAATTTTAAAAATATTACAAAGTTAACCTCACTTTAGAAATACACATAAAACTTTATTCTCTAGGTTAAAATCCATTAAAATTTAACAACCTATAGGTTCATCTATTAGGTTCATCTATAAAAAAATATCTCAAAGTATACTAACCGGTTGACAAGTCCAGTGACTTCCATCCTAATGTATGTTATTGGATACAGTACCCAAGAAAGTTGGAGAAAATAATATTTTTTTTTTTTTGTAGATTTAAAGAAACCTAACCTAATGGGCTAACATGCAGCTATATTGAGACACAGCTATATCATGGAATAAAATTAATTAGCTAACATTGTGCTTTGTTTTATACAGAAATTTTGATCTTAAAAAGTTTCGCTCTCGCATACTTGTTTGTGTGTGTGTGTGTGTGTGTGTGTGTGTGTGTGTGTGCGTGCGTGTGTGTGTGTGTGTATGTGTGTGTGTGTGTGTGTGTGTGTGTGTGTGTTGTGTGTGTATATGTATGTGCGTGTGTGTGTGTGTGTGTGTGTTTATGTGTATGTCTTTGTCGTGTGTGTATGTGTGTGTTTATGTGTGTGTGCGTGTGTGTGTATGTGTGTGTTTATGTGTGTGTGCGTGTGTGTGTATGTGTGTTTATGTGTGTGCGCGCGCGCGTGTGTGTGTGTGTGTGTATGTATGTGTGTGTGTGTGTTGTGTGTGTGGGTGTGTGTTTATGTGTATGTCTGTGTCTTGTGTGTGTGTTTGTGTGTGTGTGTGTGTGTGTTTATGTGTGGGTCTGTGTCTTGGATGTGTGTGTATACGCGCGCGCGCCTATTACGTGAGTGTATATATGTTATAATAATAATTTTCAATTTTGGGGATTTCACTACAGTTTTTTTGTTTTTTTTTTTGTTCCTGAAGATTTTTATCGACAAAACGTCTTTTGATCATCTAAAAATGTCTAAAATAATCAGAACGTCTTTTGAAATATAATTGACGTCTGCATAACCCATACGTTATAGAGCTTATATGAATATTGTTTACTAATAATTGTTACTACTCACTCATGCTTTAATTTTTAATTTTGAAAATGGAATGATTATAGCCTTTCTAGAATCGATTTGTAAAAGGACATATTAAGATTCTTGTTAAACTATATTAAAGTGTAAGCGGTAAGAGTTCAAAAGAAAACACTTTCCTATAGTAAAAAAAGAACATTAGAGTTAGGTCTCTATATTATCATTATTGGTTTAATAAGTTATATATATGTTTTCTTGTTTATTAATTTAAAACAACATAGGTTATTCAAATACAAGAATATTTATTAATTTATATTCAAAGCTTTTCGTTGGTAAACAGTACCAACATCATCAGGAATGAAAATTACAATAATGTAAGCTATAGGCCTAAAACATATGTTAAACTAGAAATATAATTGTTGCTAAATTTATATAAATAGCAAAGTTTATTTTGTCGCTGTAACATTATAGATGTTGAATATAGTATCAAATTAGAATGTATTTGTATTTATTTTTTTATTAATTTGTTGTTATTACTGTATTTATATATTTCGAATGCTTCATATATATTCATTCGAATATAAATAAAAAATAATAATTAATAAAGAATATAAATTAATAAATATTCTTGTATTTGATTAACATGTGTTGTTATATATATATATATATATATATATATATATATATATATATATATATATATATATATATATATATATATATATTAAATATGGTGATATGTTTTCTTGTAATATAGTTAATAAATTAAAAATATTTCAAAAACAAGAATACTTTTAATGAATATATTTATAAATATATTCATTAACAGTATTCTTGTTTTTGAAATATTTATTAATTATATATATATATATATATATATATATATATATATATATATATATATATATATATATATATATATATATGTATGTATTAGGAATATTCCATAAATGTTTATATGTAACACAATAAAGAATATAATAAAAAATTATTATATTAAAGGTTAAATTAACAAGCGGCAACATTTTATGAAAATGGCATTGCAAAGCTTGTCCACAAGTATGGCTAAACGTCAAAAGTACTTGTGAGTTAGTCTACGTTTAATAATAAATTAGGTTTTTTCATATTTATGCTTAGTTATGACCTATCGGGATTGAAAATATTAGGTTTCAATGCTGAATATTAGGTTTAATAATATGTTTAAACAATATATAATATGAATCTAAACCTTAAGTAACGAGTCATAGACGTAATTCAAGAATTTGCATTTTTTTTTATATGGAAAGAAGTACAGTGGGATTGTCGTGGGTATAGGAGGGGGGGGGGAGAGTGAAAATATCTTGCATCATTTGCATACAAAATAAGATCTCATAATGTTGAGTGATGTGGGAAATTTCAGACAGGTTTTGGGTAGGGAAAAATATCATCTGTAGTAGCTCATGCGGGTGGGGGAGGGTGAAGTAATAGCGAGGTACTTATATGTAGGGAGGAGATCCTCATGGCTAAAGTACTTGATCCATTGGTATCTCAGTAGCAGGGAGGCTCTATAGGAGTGTGTAGTGCTACAGTGTTCATCGCAATTCCAATTACAGTTGGGCTCCTTTGTCAGGGAAACAGACAAAAAATTTAAAATAATATGTTTAAAATTATTATAACGTTCAACCATGCAAATATAAGATAGTTATAAATTTAAAAAAGCCTACACGCTCTGGGAGATGCGAAGAATGTGTAGTTCACGAATAACGGCGCAGCTTTTCTCTGAAAACTTAAACCTATTTTCATTGGGGTTATCCAGGACTTCAACTCCCCCCTCCTCAAACACTTAGTAGAATTGGAAGGTACCATTTCCATTATTCTGATGAAATGTTGGAAGTAAAAAGAAACAATACAGAGGAATAAATCTTCGTTAGCTTGATTCATAGCCGGCCGATAGTATAAAGTACATTTATACGCTTTACTGTCGGAATTAAAATAAATTAGCACTTCCTGATGTTTCCTGTTATTGAGTTTATAGAAGTCATCATAGCTTAAATTAACAGAAAGATTTTATTTTAAAAATGATTTTACGTTATCGTTTAACAATCATTGAATGAATATAATTCTAAACAAGGGTGCCTTTTCAACCTCGATAGATCATAAATAAACGGCCATGAATGTGAAAAAGAATATTTCATTATTAAAAGTTACATAACTTATGGTTACTTTTCGACATAATCATTTCGACGATTGCCATACTTGTGGATATTCTTTCCAATACCATCTTCATCAAATGTTGCTGCTTATGGATTTAAACGAGTCGTGTAATTTTCTTGAAGTTATATGTTGGTTTAGAAGCCTTGCTCTCTTAGTCACCTCTTCGGTTAGGCGGGAAAATGCCAATCCCTCGGTTTAGGTCGGAACTTTACGAAGGCAGGTCAAAAACACTGAGAAAGCTGTTGGGTTGAATAATAAATATGGAGACGGGTGATGTCATGGTTCAAACAATTTCAAAGATCAGCTTCTGTTTTATTCTCCCAGGAAAGCGGTGTGCACAGAGGCTGCTGCACATCTCTCTCATCCTTTGCCACTGACGGGTACAAGGCGTCAGCCTGTCCCAAGCAGACCCATCTCAGTGCCCATCCTCCCAGTGCTTATGTCTGTGGTTCCCATAGTGAACGCCACGGCTACTTGGGGCTCTTCGGATTGTTGTTGGGACACCGCGGGGTGCTTCATAATTAGAAGCTAAGAATACAAATATCGTAATATGAATAACAATTTGTGAATAGTACTCAATGTCGTGTGTTAGGAGTAAAATTGTTAAAATAATATTCCTAAGATTAAGGAGCTGCTACGCTCTGTGTTACTGTTATGTGTTTATTTTTTACCGAGTGAATTGATTTCAATTAATAGGGTTAAATTCTTGTGTGACTCAGGTTCACTACATGAGATTTGTTTAGTTTTAAAAAGCTTCCAAACAAAATACACCTGATGTACTGTATTGAGTAGAGGGTAATGAAAAAATAATTGATAAACAATTACTCGAAACTCTACCACCCTCGACATAATGGCCTAAATTCTGTAGGGGCTCGGCCATCAAATATGTTAACCTAAATTAAGTTTTGGGGTAGCAATATTTTGAAACTATGGATAATGAGTCGATCTGCTCCTTATATAACTTCAATAGTACAAATTCTGCCCCTTTCCCCGTCAAACGATTTCGACCTAGCGTCGAGTGACTTTTAAAATTAAATAAGTTTCCTTAAGCGCAACCTCCCAAACTAAGGAGGAGCTTCAAGTAAACGTCACAGGTCATTTAAACTCATTGGCAGCCAAATTTTCTGTAAGGGGTCTAGCAAAGGTTGTACCAAGGTACAAACAATGCTTCGACCGTCAGGGTTACTGTCGGAAGGTCAAAATAAGCTACCTAACTTTCTGTAATATATTAGTTTTTTTCTTTTCTATTGTACTTTATCCATGCTCCAATGCATATTAAAACAAATAGCCGTCTGATGTTTTGTTCCTAACATGAAAATAATTTTAGTATACAACTATCGATATTCAGTTATAGTAAAACCTCCGACGTTTGCGAATGTACATATTTAGTACTTAATCGATTACCATTACTAAATCACCTTACATTTGACATCCAGGATGTACGGCTTACTCTCGGCATCTCCTTCACTGTTGGCTGCGATGCAGATGTAGGCACCCGAGCTCTTTCTGGTCACCGATTGCAGGACGAGGGTCTGGTTGCTGATGATAGTGCCGGCACTGGCGTTGTTGTGCACGATGTGACCCTAAACACCAAAACATCAAAATCTCAACAGAAAACAGTAAATTTCTATTGGAAATAGTTTTATTTATTTATTTTTTCTCATTTTAAAATACATTATTATTTGATTCCTTGAGCTACTAGTTTTCCACTGAAAACTGTTGAACATATGTTATTATATTACATATTCCTATAGTACTCGTATATTTTATTAATATGTAACAGTCTGAGATAAGAGTGGGATACATCTGGTATTTTCCCTGGGTGGATTATAGAAAAAATACATACTTTCTCAAATCAGATATTTTATCATATGGCTGAACAACGGTTAAAAAAACTTTGAATGCGTATTCTGAAATAAATTGTTTCAGAATATTAAGTGTCAATTCAGATCCACAACAACTTCACAAATAAGGTATTGAAAAACCGTCAACGGATGTTAACGGAATTGCCGTTCCTTATGAAAATAAGCTAAATATCTTTGAACCTAGACTCTAAACTAAGAAGAAAACACCACATCAAGAAAAAGAAGAAGGAATTAAATATCAAATATTAAATGGATTATTGATTCTTGGGTAGAAGCTCAAACCTGTCACTATGTAATAAAATGAAAATCTACTGTCAGATCTTGAAACCAGTTTGACTCTATGGCAGCCATCTGTGGGGATGAGCAAATGTATTGGAATCTAATGTAAATATTCTTCAGACGTTTCAAAATTAGATACTGAAATGTATGGTTAATGCCCCTGGATATGTTAAAAATAATTATATTCACGAAAGAAATAAAGACGATAGCAAAAAACATGAAAAGAGACTTCACCTTCATCCATGTGGAGTAGCTTTTTAACTTTTCAATGCAGTGCATGGCTATAAGATTGAAGAGAGTTAAACCATTTGAGTCAGTATAGTGTAGTGTTGTGTTGTGCTGAGCTAGTTCTAATCAAATATATGTGATTGAAAATCTCCAGGCAAGATCTAAAATGTTAATAGGTACTTAAGTTATATGAGTATTTACGATAAGATACTGTGGTCATTTTGAGTTTTCAATAAAAATTTTGTATTACTTTATATTTTGTTTAACAGTTTTGACATCGCCGGATAAAATTTGTATTGCATAATACTTATTTTTCGCTTTCGTATAAGCATCCGTTTTTTACATAAGGATTTTATCTAAAGTGTAAAAATACAAATCTAAAGTGTAATGTTCTTTCGCTTCAGTAGATTAAATTGAAATTTCCATTCTTGTTTACTTTGTTTCATTTAGTCTTATTTGTATTTGAAGGAACCACATCAAAACGTGCCTTTTTATAAAAACGACTTTAGATAAATCCTTTCAAAATTAATAACTGGGCAAATATAAAGTGGGTTTGTTAAATGTAATATTCGTTTGAAACGGTTATATACAAAAGTGTTTGTATTAGGAGCTACAGCCCGGAGCGCGTTTTCGGTTTTATGATGTTAACTTTCTTTATATGTAAGAAGAAGAGCCCAATTCCTGTCTTATAACTTTACCGATTCCCCTTCTGCTCCGAATAATCGATAGTCGCACTGATTCAAAGCGACCGTAACAGAATGAGCCTAATTACCGGCTGTGAAGAAGTAGGAGCCTTATGATCTTACGTTCAATATATGTGTGTGTTTTTGTATATTGACTCCTAGCTTCTAACGAATCGACCAATTTGCAGGCTAAATGGATCGTTGGAGGTTCGTACGACATCAAGAGCGGAACAGGCTATATAAAACCGGAAGCAAACTTCCGGTTGAAAGTGGAAGCGCATTTAATTGTTAATTCATCTGGTCGGATATTAGTTATACTAATGACAATTTGAGTGTATTGTTCCCTTTCATAGCATTGGAAATTTATAATTTGCTGAAGCGTTTCGTATCCTCTACCTATCAGAGTAATAAACATAAAAGTAATAAAAACTGTTACTACAATAGTCTGTCAGACAGATTTAGCTCTGCCCTATCGAGGCTGCTCCTACTTTTCATTTTCTTTTGAACAATTACTGTTTTCGACTCAATAATTTATAAAAACAACAATGTGGCAATATAACCCTTATATAACTTATTAATGCCCTTTATCAGACCTCCTTTTTAAAAATTGTTGGGGCACATAAACTCTTATTATTAAAAAAATAAAGATAATGTAGGAGGAGCTAAACCATTTGGGCGGAGCAAAACCGATTGGGCGGAGCTAAACTGGACTGACTAGGCGTAATAACCGGTTATATTACGTGTATATTCTTTGAATACTGCAGTATGTTACTTGCTCTAATAAATGTATAACATCCGAAACACGCAGCAAAGAATAATTGACTCTGCTAGCCAAGACAGAACTATACCATAATGAACGTAGCTGAAATATAAGACACCATAATAAATGTTTTAAACATTATAACTATAACATTTATAACATTATAACTAAGTTTTTAAACATTATAAAACAAAAGAATATAGTATAATTTTTGTTGTGTACGGTCTGCACAATACAAATATTATTTTTAACAATTATTTTTCCGTTGTGTTTTCTAACAACGTTTTTAAAAAATACATATAATAAAACTGGTTTTCATATATTTTTAATGAAAAGAAATACACATGTATCGTACTTAAAATATTTTTTACATAAATTCGACGAGCTTCAACAAAAAAGCGACTAAAAACAAAAGAATTTTTATTTAATCTGTGTTAATTAACTTTAAGGAAAAAGAGTATATAATTCATTGTGTATAAATATTGTTTTAGAAAGAGTTTATAATAAAAACAAGTAATATAAACAGCATTTTTATAAAGTCAATTCCCACTTACATTAACAAAGAAAAAAACTGGGATTAATTTTATTAAAGAATTACAATTAATATAAATAAAGTAACATAACCTGAGTGTTTAAACATAGTTCTACCACATAACCTATAACATAAAATCAGCTGTTTTATGAAATCATATGTTACTCCTTAACCCGAATGAAAAGGAAATAATTATATTGCATACCTTGCCCCCTATGTAAAAGGTTTTCCTCCTTTATAAAACTAAAATAAATTTATTATAAATTAAATTATTGAAATTATTGTTTTCTACAATTATTAAAATGTCATCCACTACAAGTTGACAAAAATTGGACTTTAGTGTATGAATAAAAAGTATTTTATAAACTATAAACAATATTTGAACTATATATATATATATATATATATATATATATATATATATATATATATATATATATATAAAGAGAGAGAGAGAGAGAGAGAGAGAGAGAGAGAGTGTGAAATAATAGAAATAATAGAAAAAAATTAAATAAACAATTGAAGGAGAGATTTATAAAAACGCTATGGGAGGTAAAATATAAATACAATCTTCAAGATCATTATCAGGTTTTTAAGTAACCAAAATACTTAAAGACATCGTTATAAAGACAATAAACAGCGTTCCTTTGTGGGATATTCTACGGCATTTTACGAATTCTAGTGCTAATACCATTTAACCTAAAATGTAGACCAGTCGGGGGCTGTATTAGAGGGTGGCGGTAGAACCAGACACCACTCTAGATACTGATTTCACCAGTTAATTAAAATTAAAGGACCTAACATTAGCAGTGATTTCATTATAATACTACTCCTGATATACGAATGTATTCGGAGATGAAACACTCTTCATATAGTCTTATTACTTTTACCGTGGTTTGTTAAATACTTGACAAAGATGTCAAAGTTTTCATTAAAATAAATTATTATATTTTAAGTAGCGTTCGTGTATATTTTATTGAAGAAAATTACATGTAACGTTATTATAGAAAACATTTTACACTCAGTCGTACAACGTAACTAAACGAACGTCATTAGTGACTGAAGTCTATTGTTACGGTTATACAATACAGTCTACAGTAAACCGTACAAAAACTAGTTTTTTATGTAGTTTATTTATTGACGTGTCAACCATGTACAGGAAAACATTATATCCAAATATTTTACAACTTTGTAGTAACTTTTAATGCAAGTTAGTTTGATGGTAAGATATCTATTAATTTGTCATTCAGGTGTTGCCTACATTGCAAACATATATATACTTAGACATACAGAAATGCCACAATTCAATAGACAGAATACAATTTAATTCCTACTATTAGCTCACACTCTCCCTATATACAATTATATATTTAGTTTAAATTTTCAATCTTTATTAAAATACTTTTCATTCATCCACTCAATTTCAAATACACTTCTTTAAACTTGTAGGCGATGTAAACGATGTAAATAGACTTTTTCAAATATTAATTTGTTAATTAAATTTAATTTGGTAATTTGTGTGTTATAATGGAGAAAAATGTATCACGAAAGGGGGCAAGGTATGAAAAATTCCTATTTAGTTCCATTTGGCTTAAAATACCTGATAACCTTTGATATCATGAAACAGCAGATTTTATGTTATAGGTTATGTGGTAGAACAGCTATTTTAACGCAAAGGTTATGTTACTTTATTTATATTATTGTAATTATTAAATAAAAAGTAACTAAAATAATACTTTTCTTTGTCGACTTAAATAGAGTGACTTTAAGAGATTTGTATTTATATTACTTGTTTAAATATGACCTTTAACCTCACTTTATAACCCACACGAAAATGTGATATGCATGAACAAACATTACGTATTTGAAGTTCTCTGGAAACATCCAATAACGTAGAACACAAAAAGTATAATATTGGGGACGATTAATGCTTAATAGATTGTAGCATTGCGTAGAAACAATACCCGCCGTTATATATTTTCTGTAAAGTATCTGTGAAAGATGTTTGGATACAAAAAAACAATAAGGCTCGTGTGAGTTAACAGGTTGATGTGTAAAATGGATGATGGTCGGTGTCTTCTCTGCAGTATGGGAGGCAACAGGACCAAGTTTTAATAACGTATGCACCAAAATAAACAATACTGAAACTGAATTAGCTTCAGTTGCCTTTCTCAGATATAGAGTCAATCTGAATCGTTTCATAGGAGAACTCAGGAGATTTTGTTGGACCAGAAAAATGTTTTTTTCGTTACAATGTTTCTAGTAAGACGACGCAACCGGTAACACTTCTTTAGACAACATTGTTTTCTTTCAAGAAACCTTTAGGCAATCTTCTATACTTTCTTACAAAATACTATCCATACCCAGCCCACTCCTCCGATTTTACTCCACTTGACGCCTACCCCTGGGGAATAATGAAGAAGAATTTCCGTGATGACCCAGCAAAAGAGAGAAATAATCATTTGTATAACAAGCAAGAAACAACCCATCTTGAGACAAAAAATGCAAAACCTTCAAGAACTGTACAAGCGTTGCCTCAAATTGAACAATGTCTATATAGAACCTGTTTATACCCGAGTCTAACCACTTGGGCTTCTTTTAATTTGTATGTGTTTGTAAAACTATGTAAATAAAATAAAATCCTAATACTGTTGCAGTACTGTTTATTTTAGCGCATACAGTATTTTACTTTAAACAATTATAGGCATATACTATTTATGGTGACATCTTTCCTTGTGACATCCGGATTACCGACAAACATGAGCACAGATCAGAGTGATTTCATTCGTAAAAGAACAGATTTACCCTACTGTTACTCACGTTGAGCATCAAGAACACCTTGCGTACTCTAGGGTTGGCCTGGACGCCGCACTCGAAGTAAACATCCTTACGTATATATTATTTAGCTTTCATGGTGACGTCCGGATCACAGGGGCTTCACGCGTAAAAGAACAGATTTACCCTAATGTTACTCACGTTGTGCATCCAGAACACCTTGCGTACTCTAGGGTTGGCCTGGACGCCGCACTCGAAGTAAACATCCTTAGGTATATATTATTTAGCTTTCATGGTGACGTCCGGATCACAGGGGCTTCACGCGTAAAAGAACAGATTTACCCTAATGTTACTCACGTTGTGCATCCAGAACACTTTGCGTACTCTAGGGTTGGCCTGGACGCCGCACTCGAAGTAAACATCCTTACGTATATATTATTTAGCTTTCATGGTGACGTCCGGATCACAGGGGCTTCACGCGTAAAAGAACAGATTTACCCTAATGTTACTCACGTTGTGCATCCAGAACACCTTGCGTACTCTAGGGTTGGCCTGGATCCTGCACTCGAAGTAAACATCCTTAGGTATATATTATTTAGCTTTCATGGTGACGTCCGGATCACAGGGGTTTCACGCGTAAAAGAACAGATTTACCCTACTGTTACTCACGTTGAGCATCAAGAACACCTTGCGTACTCTAGGGTTGGCCTGGACGCTGCACTCGAAGTAAACATCCTCAGGTATGTATCATTTAGTTTTCATGGTGTCGTCCGGATCACAGGGGCTTCACGCGTAAAAGAACAGATTTACCCTACTGTTACTCACGTTGTACATCCAGAATACCTTGCGTACTCTAGGGTTGGCCTGGACGCCGCACTCGAAGTAAACATCCTCAGGTATGTATTATTTAGCTTATATGGTGACGTCCGAATCACAGGGGCTTCACGCGTAAAAGAACAGATTTACCCTACTGTTACTCACGTTGTGCATCCAGAATACCTTGCGTACTCTAGGGTTGGCCTGGACGCCGCACTCGAAGTAAACATCCTCAGGTATGTATTATTTAGCTTATATGGTGACGTCCGGATCACAGGGGCTTCATGCGTAAAAGAACAGATTTACCCTACTGTTACTCACGTTGTGCATCCAGAACACCTTGCGTACCCTAGGGTTGGCCTGGATCCTGCACTCGAAGTAAACATCCTTACGTATATATTATTTAGCTTTCATGGTGACGTCCGGATCACAGGAGCTTCACGCGTAAAAGAACAGATTTACCCTAATGTTACTCACGTTGTGCATCCAGAACACCTTGCGTACTCTAGGGTTGGCCTGGATCCTGCACTCGAAGTAAACATCCTTAGGTATATATTATTTAGTTTCCATGGTGACGTCCGGATCACAGGGGATTCACTCGTAAAAGAACAGATTTACCCTACTGTTACTCACGTTGAGCATCAAGAACACCTTGCGTACTCTAGGGTTGGCCTGGACGCTGCACTCGAAGTAAACATCCTCAGGTATGTATTATTTAGTTTTCATGGTGTCGTTCGGATCACAGGGGCTTCACGCGTAAAAGAACAGATTTACCCTACTGTTACTCACGTTGTGCATCCAGAACACTTTACGCACTCTAGGGTTGGCCTGGACGCCGCACTCAAAGTACACATCCGTCCCTTCTCGCACCGATGACCCGTTGATGTTGCTACCTAGCTCGACTGTTACTATCGGCAAATCTGGAAATCGAAACAGACCTATTAAAAATTGTTGTTATATATTTGTCTTCTTTGTACAATTTATATACAAATCATAATCATATAAATCTTTGTTATTGCATTGGCATCCATTTGTAAACTGTAGAGTTTTAAATCCCTTTCTAATGGTAATTAATAAGGAATCTTAGTTTGTATATTTACTAGTGGATTCTCTCGAGACCTATAAAGTACTCTAATTTTCGAACTTTAGAAAATTGCCTTGTCTTCAGAAGAAGACCTGAGTCTTCTAATGCTCGAACAGAGAGCTTTGTGATAGAGCTTTTGAAAGTAAAACACATTAAGTTTTGTATACATACACACCCACACACACACATATATAAGTAATTATTGTCAACATATAATATTAATAATATAGGCAGTAATATTATTAATATATGATAAATAATAATATATATTGTTAAACAATATATACAAATATTCATTTATATAGGCTATAATCTACTTGTATATTATGCCTTTATCACCCAGTTGAAAGACACCATATTTAAAGTTTCAAGTGACCAGGCATTTGAAAACTTAGTTAAAAATCGATTATAAAATTTGTACCTGACAGACAGACAAGCTAATTAATGTGTTAAATATAAAAAGGTTGTAGATGACGATAATTAAAGGCAATAAACATACACATTTTATTAGCATATAAATAAGTAATTTTTTGATAGGATTTATTTAATTAACAAAGTTATTATCCACCAACATAATTTAAATATATATTTAAATTGTTGTAATTAAATTTAAATTTAATTTACGTTTGTAAATTGTGCTGTCCTCGCTAGACTTGATGGCCTCGTCGTAAAACGTCTGTGCATTCAATCATGTGTAGGTATTGTTAGTTATTACTCGCTTTAGTATCATACAATTGCTTAACTATCTTCTTTCTTATTGTAAATAATTGTCAAACTGTTAACTTCTCTTACATTTCCTTCCCCCCTTTACCAAACATTCATGCTCTGAGTTTATCATTCATCAAACTCAATACTTATTTAGTACAGTTTATTTCTCTTTTCTATATTCGTCATAATATTTCCCTCTCGCTAAATTCCTTCTATATTTTACTCACCAATTTCGTATGCAGAATTTCTCTCTAAGCTAAAATTTAAACACTTTTTCTACTTTACCCCGTCCCCTTACCACATATCGCCGTGTCAGTACCAAACAATGAACAAAATACTTTGGAAACTTTCACAGAAAGAAACTTTCTTTTGTGTTAGGATTCCCTGGT